>JACEVL010000376.1:1555726-1568226 GCA_020284085.1 Aporrectodea caliginosa | reverse complement strand
TTTCTTGCAGTTCAGTTAACATGTTGAGGCATTCAATGAAGAGATTTTTGATAACAGTTGAGTATCATTTGGCATTTGGTCGTTTACCATCTTCTGTGGTGAGGTCCAAAGGTTCCCTCTTAGAAAGAATATTCCCTACTCCAAACGATCTCCATACAGTGTCGTTCAGCATGTTGTGCCATTGTTGTCTGCCAGCGTTTTTTCTGCAGGCGTAGAGTCCTCTGGCGTAGACTCTCTTTCACCTTGTCGACCTCTGCTTGCGAGAGCCTGCATGCGAACCTCAGGCTTGGATGGCCGAGGAAATCTGCTTTCTGCTTCTCGAGGTGAACTTGTATGCTCCATCTAATTGTTAATTTAAGCCATTATTGTACTGAGTGTTCTTTCAGCCAGAGACTCAGCATACACCCTTTACATGTGCAAGCATCTGAAAACTGTCGGCGGAGTTGACCTCTAAAGGAATGATCGAATGAACGAATGAATGAACACTACTCCAGTCAGCGCAGTCATCAAAGCATCCTCAATTAACCATCACCTATTGTAATTATAATTATAACAGAACATTTATATAGCGCCACTCACAGATTCACAGGGTTTTTAGTTTTCTAGTAGCATAAAAAGATAAGGAGCAAGCTGCTGTGAGGTAGTCTTTATGGGGTGTGAGTTTGAGGTTATCTTTAAGATGACACCCTGTATTTTAAAAGTTATGTAATAGATGGGAGGGGGAGCTGGTGACGAGGGCGGAGAGTAATTTCTTTAGATTTGGAGCTATTTACGGTAAGGTAAGTAGAAGCGCAGAGATAAAATGTAGCTCAGATGGAATAGTATGAGCTTGAGAGGATCCGGTAAGAAGGTTAGTGTCATCTGCAAATGTGAACATGAGATAAAGGGGTTGAGAAGGGCGTAAGTCTGAACCAGTGATGGAGAAGCCTTGGTCTATACTAGCCTTGATTGAGTGGAGAGATGAATAATTCTTTGAATATAGTGAGGTGCGAGAGTTCGAGGTGACATTCAACTACCTAGTTATAGATTTGATCTGGAATATCAAGAGTGGAGATTTTGTCAGAAAGGGAAGAGCGTTTGAGAGGTTGAAATGCTTTGGAGAAGTCAAGGGAGATTATTGAGACATATTCGTTGGTTTTTAAGAGGAGTTGTGTGTGATGTATGATAGATATTATGGCTGCAGAGGTGCCTCCAGTTGGTCTGAAGGCAAATAGATCTGAGATTAGGGATTCAAGGCGGGGGTTGAGTAGGGACATGGCATATAAATCTATAAAGTGTTTGTCTTTCTACAGGGAAGATGAAAATAATTTGGCGGGTCAGCATTTTGAGAGAGGGAGTTGAGTTACCTTGTGCTGCGCCCGACGAGTCTGTCTGGAAGTGACGCTATATAAATATGCAATTATAAATTACAAATTAAAAACAACATGTAGGTGACATGATATATTTACATTGAAATGTTATAATATTATCGCTGTTTATTACCTGACAATCTTAATTAAATCTACTTTCGCCAGAATGACAAAAAGTCTTAGTGTTAATTGATGGTCGATTGGCTGAACGCTTTCCTTAGACACCTTTAAAACGCTGCGATTAGATGATATATAAGAGTGGAATACAACATGCAAATGGTTGTTTTCGTTACGCGAAATAATTCTTTAGCTTTGCTTAGTCGTCACCGTTAAAATGTTGTGACACTGTAAACTAATAAGAATCTATGAATGTTGCAATAATAATAATAATAATAATAATAATAATAATAATAATAACCACACCACGTCTTCGGACATAGTTTTCATAGCCTGAGGGAATAGAACTACCTCGGGCAAAAAAAAAATAATAATAATAATAATAATAATAATAATAATAATAATAATAATAATAATAATAATAATAATAATAACCACACCACGTCTTCGGACATAGTTTTCATAGCCTGAGGGAATAGAACTACCTCGGGCAAAAAAAAAAAAAAAAAATAATAATAATAATAATAATAATAATAATAATAATAATAATAAACAATATTTATTCTTTTACGAATAGCACGCCGTATTTAACAGAGCGGTTTTGTATGCGCGGTATTTAACTGCGCGGTTTTAAGCAATTTCGCGGTTTTGATAGGATACGCTCTGGCAGTGCCAGTCCTAAGCCTGGACAATGGAGGAGGGCGACGTCAGCGGCCTTTGTTGCCAATAGATGTCGCTAAACTGTTGGAATCCGGTTGGTTAGCCTTGCAACGTGGAAAGTAGGTTTTCGAACCTCCTCCTCTGAGACCGTTACTGTGTAGGGACCTTGCAAGTTCTTCATTCACAACTGCAGCTCATTGCCATCGATTGAGACTTGGTCATTATATAGTGGCGTTTAATTAATGCGGAAAATACCGGTGATAATCACTGAGGTGAAGATTGAAGCCAGGTTGTAGCTTAGCATAACTCGAACTTAAATCTAAGCATTTTCTGCCTATGATTTTTGCTTGTTAAAGGTTTAGAATGTAACAAATATCGAATCCCTGGTTTTGCGTTTAAGACATTATCATGGCTTTCTTTAGAAAATAAGCCACGATCTTGTCTTTCTTCTTCAATCCTTCCTTCCAAGTGTTGACCAAACATAACGAGCGACTAGTGTTCCTGGACAAAAAAAAAGACAATCTACAACTAGAAGAATTCTACGCGTTTTCTACGATTTATGAAGCGAATGATTTACTGTATATTGACACAACCAGCCCCACTATTTCTATTTACCGAAGATAAGCAAATGTCTTTAAATGTAGGACTCTACATCCAGGGGGATCCACAGGTGCCTTGCTTTCCACATAAACTCTGAAGGGTCTCTTCATCTGTCTGGCCATCATCTTAACAACACTTGGGACTCGGTAGCCGACTGGTTAGAGCGCTCGCTTTGTAACGGGTTCGAATCTCCTCCCCTGAGACGGATATTGTGAGCGGACCTTAAACAAGTCCCTTCACTCACAATTATTGATCAGCTCAGTCGCGTAATGCGTTGTCATTAAACAATGATAATGATAATGATGATGGTGATGATGATGATGACGATGATAATAATAATGATGACGGTGATGATGATGATGATTACAATAATAATAATAATAATAATAATAATAATAATAATAATAATAATAATAATAATAATAATAATAATAATAATAATAATAATAATAATAATAATAATAATAATAATAATAATAATAATAATAATAATAATGATAATAATAATAATATCAGGACTGATCGAAGGCTTATAAAAATATTGAAAACAGTTACTTTTAATCAGTCTGTACATAAGTGTGTTGGCTTTATGAAGAAATAAATTTGTTTATTATAAAATAAAATAAAATAATAATAATAATAATGATAATAATAATAATAATAATAATAATAATAATAATAATAATAATAATAATAATAATCATCATCATCATCATCATCCAGTTGATCGAGCTAGACTGGTTGCTGCCTGTTTTCCACACTCTGTAGATTGGCTTACTGTCCATCCAATCATTCTTGTGGCCTCTGAATTGACAATGAGGCTTTGCGAGTGGCAGTTGGTCTTAGGTTGGGTCTTGACCTCTGTCGCCCTCATACGTGTAGATGCGAAGATGTTGTTGACTCAGATGGTCACCGTGGGCTAGTTTGTAAGCTATCGAAGGTACGTTCCATCCGCGATCATGCAATAAATGATATCGTGTGGCGTTCACTACAGAGTGCAGATGTCCCAAGCACGAAGGAGCCAACGGGTCTTCAGCTGCTGCGGACCGATGGTAAACGACCCGATGGTGCTACACTTGTTCCCTGGTCTGCTGGTAAATACATGACCTGGGATGCAACAGTGGTCCACACTTGTGCTGCTTCCTACTTGTCACAGACAGATATTTCTGCAGCTTCCGTAGCTGAGCAGGCCGCGTTTCATAAGTCTGCCAAAATAATATACGTTGTTGCCTGCAACCCACATCTCGTTCCTTGCGCTCTGCTGATTGGCTTGATATTTTTGTTCCTAGGACCACAGCAAATGCCTTGGCTCAACGCCGGGCATTTGCTGTGGTTGTTCCCTCTACTTGGAATGACCTTCCCCCCTCATTAAGGGCTCAACTAATGACTAGTTTTTTCCTCTTTGGTCTCTCGTTCTTTAAAGACGTTTCTTTTCCTCCGGGGTTTTCGTGCTGAGAGCACCTCTGAATAGTAGTTATTCTGAGAGAGGCGCTATATAAATCTTTAGATACAATACAATACAATGTTTGTTCCCGTTGCCTTTGAAAGCCTTGGACCTGTAAACGCTGATGGTCCAGAATTTCTGTCTGATCTTGGACGTCGCATTTCAGCTGTCTCTGGAGATCAACGTGAAGCTAAATTTCTGGTCCAATTATAGGTCTAAAAGAAAAATAACAGACAGTAAAACTATGAAGAAAGTGGCGCAGGTTCTGTATATATAGCGTCACTGCGTTTGTTTTAATGGTGTCCAAAAAGCTAGCAAGCAACCGAAATCCAAACTTGAAGGTTATGCAGCTATTGAATATGTATGGTCATTTAACAGATGTAAAAGATGTAACTAAGAACCTTTTAAATTCACAGTAAATCTATATCGCTTCATCTTACTGGTGTGATCTCTAACTTGTAGCGCGTCGGGCGCCTCGCTCCGCGACGAGGGGGGGGACTCCTAGTTCCACGGTCTCTCTTGGCTGTTAGGTAACGCGGGGCTTTCTCGGTTCAAGGGCCCTCCATATGAAAATACATCCCGCCGGAACTGCGCTTTTTACCGCTGTCCAATGAGTCAATGACAGTCTGGGACTTTATAAATCATTCAAGTCTTATTGCTTTAGCCGTGGCTGGGCTGGAGTGCCCCTAAGTAGGTTTCTTGGATGAGCGCTGTAAGTCTCCAGAGTCAATGAATGAAAATCATTGTTATTGTATTTGTTAATAATAATTATTATAAATATTTTGAAAAAATTTCGTACTATTTATTACTTCGCTAACCCAAATGCAGCTTAGAAAGTCAGAACATAAGCCTCTTTATTATTAAACCAATATTTAACGACATCCTATAGCTACAAGGCTGTTGACGTCTTTAAGTTTTTGATGTATTTCAGTTCATTTTATTGTAATGTTCTCATAAGTTTTCTTTCTCTTTTCTCGTCTTTGATTCCGTTTCTGATAGGATGTTGACGTATTTAAAGTTTCTGACGGATTAAGTTCATTTTCGTATACTGTCTATCATCAGTTTGCTTTCTCTCTTCTTGGCTTGGATTCCATTTCTGATAGGATGCTGTGACAGGTGATTGTTGTCGATCTCTTATTCATATAAATCATTATATACTGTTTTCTCGTCAATCTTATTAACAATATTTGAGAGAATTATCACATTGATCTATCTAAATTACCATCAAACTATCACTATTACATTTACAGGAGATGCTCAATATTCATTATCCATCAGTCATAGTACATACAGATTCAATTAACAATTTCAACATGACAATCAACGTTTCAATATTATTCAATATTGGTTTATGTATTACAAAATTAGCTCAAAAATGAATCGTATTCATCAACAAACACAAACCAATTTTAAGCAAGAACTAAGGACCAAGAATATTAGAAATATTATTAAGCATCAGTTTTATCCAATACGAAAAGAAGAAAAAAAATCACATTATAAATCCATACATTTAACATTATGAACAAACCAATTAACATGTTATAAACAAGGAACATTATTATAAAAAGAAGTTATGATATTTTTTACTCAAGTAACCGTTATGCAACTGTATTTAACCATTATTTATTGCCGTTACCTAGATTATGTACTTACTTACAACACCTATAGATAGTATTTTCAGATATAATTACTCTATTTATTTATAATCTCTACATGATTTTCCCATTAGTAATTTTCATGAGTATATTATATACTTCGAGACACATATCTGGAATAGGCAATACACTTTTAACAGTGCATTCCACTTTTTTCAACGCACATTTTTCAAGTATTAATTTTGATATGTCATGTTTTTTACAAGCAATTAATATATGATCAATGGTTTCAGGCACCTGGCATTCAGAACATAAATCCGTTGTGCTTTTACCTATATGTTTCAACCACGTATTAGTTAAGATATGTCCCATTCTAAGTCTGGTAATTTGAACTTCACGTTTCCTTAGAGAGTCTATGAATTTTACATTTGTGGATACCAAAGGCTGAATAGATTTATAAAATCTTCCTTTTGATTCAAGACTATATTCAATTTGCCATTTATTAGTTACATAACTCCTTATTAAAGAATAGATTTCCTTTAATTCCAAATAATTTGTTGAATTAATCTCAGATGTTTCCAGCCCCTTCTTTGCCAACGTGTCTGCCATTTCATTTCCAGATAAACCGACATGACTCTGGATCCATGCTACGAGAACAGTACTATGTTTTAGTTTATTAATATTATCTATAAATTCAAGAAATAGATTAGGCCGTGAACAAGACCTAATCTCTTTTATTGATGTTGCTACACTCAATGAATCAGTAAATATTATATATTTATTTGCGTTTTCATTTTCATTTTCAATAATTCATTTTATTGCTTCAATTATTGCTGTCAATTCAGCTGAATAAATCGAGGAGTCATTATCAGTCATTTGCTATTCTATAAATATCATGGGTCCGCATAGAAGGTATATAGAAAGCTGCTGAAACTATATTTTCAAGTTTAGATCCATCTGTATATATGGATGTGTAATCAAGATATTTATTAATTAATTCTAATGACAAAGATGACATAATGTGAATAAACTACTTACTTACTTACTACTTTTTAAGGACAAATCGACTTTAATGATTTTATTAAGCCACGGAGCTGTTGGCTGATAAAATGGTGATTCAAATGATTGAGTAATTAAGGAGAAAAAGTGTTCGGTTCTTTTAAAAATGGAATTTTGTTTAGCAGAAGATGCACGACAGTAATTTGACCAGTGATCTCGCATAGCTTCAGCTGCTGGGTGATCTTTTGAACTGATGATCTTAGATCCAACCTTGAGCGAGTTGTTCAAGCGACGTAGGTGAAGTGGTAATTCACCACACTCATTTTGAAGGGCCATGATTGGGGTGCCTTTAGCTGATCCACACGCTAATCTCAAAGCCTCAGATTGAATATTTTGTAATTTTTTTAACTGGTTAGAGTTAGCTGTGCTATATGCCACATCTCCATAATCAAGAACTGATCTAATAATTGCTTTATAAATGGATAAAAGGGCTCTCTTGGATGCTCCCCATCCATATCCAGATACAGCTCTCATTATGTTCATTCGTTTTTTACATTTAGTAACAATATAATCGATATGGGGATTCCATTTTAATTTAGAATCAAAGATAACTCCCAAGAATTTGGCAGTCTTTTCTATTTTAATTTCTTTTTTATTAAGAGTAATCCGTAATTTTGGTAATTTCCTCTTTCTTGTAAATACTACTCCAGTTGTTTTAGTTAAAGATATTTTAAGTCCGTTTTTATCACACCAGTCATTAATTTTATTAATAGCTTTTTGGATTTTATCCTGAAGTAATTTTATGTTTCGACTAGCATAAAAATTGCACTATCATCAGCAAATAATGATAATTCGACATTTTCCGAACCAGGATCCAGATTATTTATCATTATTAAAAATAATAATGAAGAAATAACGGAACCCTGTGGTGTCCCATTTTCTTGAGAGAATTTTTCAGATAATTCTATTCCTACCTTAACTTGAAAAGTTCTGCTAGCTAGGAATTTAGAAATCCAGTCAAAGATGTTTCCCGTTATTCCCATTTTATGTAATTTTTCCAACAAAGTTGGAACATGGAGCATATCATACGCTCTTTCAAAATCAATAAATATTGCTAAGACATTTTGTTTATTGTTTAGTTTTTTATGTATATAATCTTCAAGTCTAAGAATTTGATCTATAGTGCTTTTATGCTTTCTAAATCCAGTTTGATACGGAGTAAGAAGTTTATTGGTTTCTAAAAACCACTGTAATCTGTTTGTTATCATCTTTTCCATTATTTTACATAAAGTTGGTGTAAGTGAGATTGGTCGATAAGATTCAGGGGCTGTAGGATCTTTATTTGGTTTAAGAATAGGCACAATTATGGCATGATTCCATTCTTTTGGGAGTATACCTGTTGTCCATACTTTGTTGTAAAAAGATAACAACACTTTTCTGACACTTTTGTGGAGATGCTTAATTAAATCATAAGGGATTCGATCCTCGCCAGGAGATTTGTTATTTTTTGAGGCATCTATGGCATCTTGAAGTTCTCGAATAGTGAAGATCACATTAAGAGCTGTTGCATCATTATTATACTGATTTGGTAATGTTTCATTTTCATTATCTTTATTTTGTAAATAATTTAAGAATTCGTCTTTGTAATTTGAAGTACTACTGGCTTGGGAGTAAGTTTTTCCCAATAAATTAGCTTTCTGTAAATTAGATTCAGCCTTAGAGTCCTCACTCTGAAGGGTAGGAATGGATGTTGCAGATGACACCCCTTCCATTCTGCGTGCCATATTCCAAATCGATGATAATTTTGACTGATTATTTAATTCGCTACAGTAATTTTCCCAGCTAGCTCTTGCCTCATCTGCTATCACTCTTTTTGCTAGTGCATTTTGTCTCTTAAACTCTACATAATCATCTAGATTCCTTGACTTGTTCATTTTATTACGAATTCTATTTCTCTCATATATTGCTCTATTACAATTTTCGTTCCAAAACGGTAACGGTTTATGTCTTTTATTTTTACTTTTGATATATTTTTTAGTTGGAATGACAGAATTGGCTAGTGTTGAAATAGCTGTTGTTAAATTTAAGAAGGTTTGATTTATGTCTTCATCTAAAAGTTTATCTGTAATATGAAATTTACTTTCATTTTTGAAATTTTTCCAATCTGCCTTTTTAAAATTCCATGCATGCATTCCCATGTTATCTTCAAGAGTTATAATCTCATTAACTTTTGTAATGGCAGGGAGGTGATCTGATCCTAACGAGGTATTTTCAATAAACTGGGAACAATTAAGCGCTAGATCAGGAGATGTGATTGTTAAATCAATAACAGAATTTATTTTAGATTGATTAGAGGTTATATGAGTTGCTTTACCAGTATTTAATACCGTGAGATTGTTTTCTATTATTATAGCTTCCAAAATTCTACCGTTTGAATTATTCAGACTACTTCCCCACATTTTATTATGAGAATTAAAATCTCCAACTGCAATTGTTCTTTTGTTTCTAAATATGTTGTTCAATGTTTCACAATCTATCTTAGATGATGGAGGAATGTAGATGTTAAAAATTTGGATGGGACCCATATTAGTATTAATTTCCAAGCACTGATTTTCAATATTTGGAATTTCTTTACTTTTAATAATAGTGAAAACTCTATGCCATCATGATCTTATCTAGACCTGGGAGTCGACCCCAATAAGTCGACCCCAGTCGACTTGGGCATCCCAAGTCGAGTCGAGTCGTTTCTGCTTAGCGCAACTGACCCCCAAGTCGAATTTGTCCTGAAAAGTAACCTCAAGTTGTTTTCTACAGGAGTCGACTTAAACCGACTTGGGACACAAACAAATATAGACTAAATTTATCTCGCCACACTAATGATCGTGAGGCCACGGCGGCGTTTATGCAGTTGTAGCCTATAGTGTTTTTAGTGTGAACAAGCGTTTTTAAGACCTATAGTGTGTTAGGGTTGTGTCATGACAATACACCTGTATATAATTATATATGTATAAACATGATCTAGTTGAGCGGGCGGTCAGCGCCGCTTGTCTTATGTAAACATTGACTGAATATAGCTTTTAGGCCTACTGAGCACATGCTAATAGCGCGGGAAAGGTAAGAAATTGCTGATTACAGTCGATTTGAATAATGCAGTTGTCTTAATACAGTAGATAGAGCTGTAGGCCTATATTGAGAGTGAAGTGTTAAGAAATATAGTTGATTTATGTTGACGATATGCATTGAATTGAAGTGAAGAAGATAAAAGTTGATTTTCATCTCATTTGAAAGAGTAAGAAACGCAGAACGGTAGGCCTACTGCGATATTATTTTGTATTATCGACGCCGGTTGCGTCGGTTGGGCTAAGCAGTTAGGCCTACTTAGGCCTACTTATTTTTTATCGGTGTCGATTTATCTATATCATGATTTATTATATGTTAAAGCGTCACACGTACGTTTAATAAAACTGGTGAATCGAAATGTTAATATAAATGCGATATTATTTTGTAGTATCGATGCCTTATCAAGAGCTGAACACGCGCAAATCAATGAACTTTTAGTCGCCAGTGAATTCGACCCAAAAGAAATCTGTATCTCATATTAATCAATCGATCGTTTGGCGCTACTTTGGTGCACTGCATTAGTCGTTTGCAGACGGAAAAATGTTGTATTAGACAATGATCGACTTTATTGTCGGTGAGTGGTAGTACTGTGGGATGATACGCATGCATTGCTATTTGAATGACGTTAGTGGCCAAATAATTATGACAACAGAATTAATCTGTGTCATTATAACACGCCATTCAGTGCAACCAGTCCGCGGTCCACTGCAGATTCTTCTGTCAACCCATTAGAGCATTACAAAACTGTTCAAGCACAAACAAAAACAGCTTAAAATAGGCCTAATAAGCAATTTTATTCATCAGGTGTTGAGATCTCATTACTCATTAGTATAAGAAATTAATGCTTGGCAGGCACATTTTTGTATTATTAGCCGTAAAAATCGTAATTACCATGTCAGAAGTCGACTTTAAGTCGAAAGTTGGTTGTTTTTCTGCCAAGTCGGGTCAAGTCGTTTTGACTCCAAGTTGTCGACTTCAAGTCGACCTCAAGTCACTTTATGGTCAGGTGGGGTCAGATTGGCTGACCAAAGTGACTCCCAGGTCTAATCTTATCTATCATAATTATTATAACTGATTTGTTCATTATTATTATTGCTGCCATTGTGCATTAGACACCGGCGCTATAGAAGTTGTTCACTAGTAATAATAGTAACTCCGCCACCGCTCGTACTCTGACAGTGCCAGTCCCAAACCTTGACAAAGGAGGAGGACGACTCCAATCATCTTTCTTATGACACAGAGTCGATAAACACCAACAAACGAACGAGGACCGCTGAACTCAACCGTGCCTTGCCTTACAATAACAACTAAAATGTAGAAAATTACTTTAATTTTTAAAAATAAAAAATTGTAAAGTAAAATGCAAATGTAAAACAGCGATTTTGTAGTTAGCCGTTTTCTGCGTTTAGCGACATCTTACGGGGTCAGGGTCGAGTTCGGTTGCCAGAACGACCAGAGGGATATTAAGGAGACAGAACAGTGGATAAAGCATGTTATATCAAAATTTAAATGTCATAATATTGTAACTGTTTATTACAACTAAACTTTGTAACAGTTGCATATTTAAAAGTGTTTATTATGCAGTAGCACTGCTGCATGCCAATCCATGAACATTTTAAAAGAATACCTTAATAAATTATAATACATGTATACTTTGTTAGTTAATGAAATTTGTCAGTACATAATAATCACAGACAGTATGAGATGAACTACTTTATGTTGCAAAATATTGAATATTAGTGAATTTGTAAAGCTCCGTTTGACACCTTTAATGGTGTCGTTCGGATGCTATAAGTTTCTGGTTCTGATTGTATTGTATATTTTCCCTATTGTCGTCAACGGCCTTTGATGTCATAAGACGACGTTAAACTATGGTTAAATAAAAAGTATGCAAATGAACTTGGTGCATATAGAATAGATTGTGCGCTGTACTTATCGCTCTCTTTACACACCTTTTTAACGCTGTTAACTGATGCTACAAAAACCATGAATAAATTAACCTGGCATGTGTATTGGCATATTCTGTTCTGTTCTGTTCTCAGCCATCCTCGTTTCGAGGGTCGGCCGCATCATGAACAATATTCCTCCAGCGTCTCCTGTCTTCCGTCAGTCTTATCAATTCCTCCATTGTCAATCCAGTCCATTCCTTTATGTTGCTCAACCAGTTTGTTCTCGGTCTTCCTCTTTTCCGATTTCCCGGCATTGTGCCCTGCATGATGTCTTTCTCCAAGCATATTCCATCTCTTCTCATGATGTGTCCGAAGTAACTAAGTTTTCTTTCTTTTACCGTCTTCAGGAGACTCCTCTCCACTCATGCCTCTTGCATTGGCCTAATAGATTGAACGCACTACTTAGAAACCTTTCATATGAAATGCGGTAAGCGAATGGATGAGGATTGACTACTGCAGTACCATCTATGCTGGCCTCCCATTGGGGCGCATTGCTCAGGTTGAGCGTGTGCTTCGTGCAGCTGCTAGGCTTGTTGGTGGTTTTTCTAAATTTGACCATATCTCGCATTATATGCGTGACGTACTCCACTGGCTTCCTGTTTCTCAGCGCATTCAATTTAGGATTTCGGTCTGGGTCTGGCGGTGCCAGTTAGGGAGCGCCCCAGCC
>JACEVL010000376.1:1520726-1550726 GCA_020284085.1 Aporrectodea caliginosa | reverse complement strand
ATCGTTTCAGTAATAATAGTCCCAGGTTGTGATACAGCGTCGATAAACACCGGTGTTAACAACCCAACCAGGACCGCTTACCTCAACCGTGTCTTGCCTTACAATAACAACTGAAATGTAGAAAATTACATTAATTTTTAAAAATAAAAATATTGTAAAGTAATATGCAAATGAAAAATAGCGATTTTGTAGTTAGCCGTTTTCTGCGTTTAGCGACAGCTTACGGGGTCAGGGTCGAGATCGGTTGCCAGAAAGATCAGAGGGATATTAAGGAGACAGAACAGTGGATAAAGCATGTTATATCAAAATTTAAATGTCATAATATTGTAACTATTTATTACAACTAAACTTTGTAACAGTTGCATATCTAAAACTGTTTATAATGCAGTAGCACTGCTGCATGCCAATCACGTCGCCTCCATAATAACTGAAAGACTTCATACTACACGTCAATTCTCATCAGGTCTTGTCGCCAGAAACGACCTGACAATCGTAATTAAGTGTACTTTCGGCCAGAATGACAAAAATGCCAGTGTTGATTGATGATCGATTGACTGAGCGCTTTCTTTAGACACCTTTAAAACGCTGTAACCAGATGTCATATAAGGATTGAATACAATATGCGAATGGATTTATTCTGTGCATGTTTAACAGATTGTGCGCGGCACATAGCGCTCTCTTTATACACCTTTATAACGCTGTAAAGTGACGCTACAAAAGAAAGGAATGCAGTATGCGAATGGATTAACCTGGCCTGCAAAATAGATTGTGCGCTGTACAGTACTTCACCTTGTCACCTTGTGCCGTCGATTCGCTGAATCATAGCGACCGCTAGTCAGCCTTCTCCATGCATTCCGATCTCTCGTCGACTCTCTCAGTTCCGGAAGGTTCATCCTCATAATTGTATCGTGTATCTCCTCCATTCATCTCTTTCTTGGTCGTCCTCTTCCTCGTCTTCCATCCCCCACACGCCAGCATCATCTCCTTTTCCATGCCGTCCGCACGCATCACATGGCCAAAATACATCATTATTTTTATAAAAAAATAAAAGCGCTGTACTTAGAAACCCTTAAAATGAATTGACACGGTAAGCGAATGGATGAAAACTAATGAATTTGGGAACGTATACAGCGCTCTCCTTAGACACCTTTTATACGGTGTTAAACGATGCTATATGTATGGAATGCAGGACGCTAACAGTTTTAATTATGCAAATGAAAAACAGCGATTTTGTAGTTAGCCCTTATCTGCTTTTAGCGACATCTTTGCATATTACTTTAATTATTAGTATCAGATCAAATCTATTACAAACATATAGTTGAACACATTCCTTATGATTAAAATACCAATAAACACAAAATATGTGTGATTAATGGTCATTTCATTATTTCATTGCATTTTCTAATGATATTACATTGTTTCATAGGAAAATGTTTAATGAAATGTTTAATTAAGTATTCTGTCATGTAAATAATTGTTAACATGCATTCTTGTAAATAGATGTATGTTAAAATAAAATGTGTATATAATACATGTATATATATATTACACATCTGTGCTGAATTTCTGTTTGCAAATAGCATTACATGTTATTTTAGAAAACTTAAAGAAGTACTGTTAATAACTTTGTAAACATATTTGAAAAGAGCTAAAATAGCCAAAAAAAGAGCTGATATAGCCAAAAAAGCTGATATAGCCAAAAAAGAGCTGAAATAGCCACCAAAAAAAGAAACAAAAGGAGAAAAAGGAAAAAAAAGGAAAAAAAAAGATGTTAAAAAGAATTACAATAAAAAGAGCCAATGGGCCAAACATAACGGAGATACAATACTTTAATATGTATCAAATCAAATAATATGTATCTATCAAATATTGTTAATATTGTTAATAAGATTGAGGAGAAAACAGTTATTAACATTATACGGAAATGAACTTAATCCGTCAGAAACTTTAAATACGTCTACATCTTATCAGAAACGGAATCAAAGCCAAGAAAAGAAAAAGAAAACTGTTGATAGAAATTATATGAAAATGAACTTAAATCGTCAGAAACTTTAAATACGTCAGCATCTTATCAGAAACGGAATCAAAGACGAGAAAGGAGAAAGAACATTTGTGAGAACATTACAAGAAAATGAACGGAAATACATCAACAACTTTAAAGACGTCAACAGCCTTTGTAGCTATAGGATGTCGTTAAATATTGGATTATGTATGTATGCTAACAGTTTTCTCATACACGTTGAATTGTATATTTCCTGCATAATTGTCGTCAACGGCCTTTGATGTCGTCGGACGACGTTAAACTTTGGAATAAAAATAAGCTAATACATGAAACTCTAGACATTTGGAATAAATAGTGTGGTCTCATTAGACACCCTATTAATGTTTTCACACGGTAAACGAGTGGATGAGATCTATGGATTTGAGATTGGATAGAGCGCTCTCTTAGACACTTTCAAAGTAGGATCGATCGATGCTACAATTAGACACGGGAGAGGGATCGACTGAATAAATAACACCTTATTCCGACGTTTTATCACACATGATAATTATGAATGATGAAAGAAGAAATTTACCGACGTCAACGTCCTTTGTTGGCTTAAGTTTCGTATGACTGCTTCCATTGGACACCTTTATAACGTTGGCTACCGGTACTCTATAGTCCCTACCTATGATAGTGCCAGTCACAAGGCTTCAAGCAAGAGGAGCGCTACGCTAATCATCATTGTTATGGCACGATGTCGTTAAACAGAAACTATCTACCGATTATGCCAAAATTCCGCCATGGCTTGTATTCTGTTAGTGTCCGTCTAAAGCCTAAACAATAAGGAGGGCGACGTCAACGGCCTTTGTTGCCACGAGATGTCGCTAAACTGTTGGAATTCAGTTGGTAGAACGTTCGCTTTGTAACGTGGAGAGTACGGATTCGAGCCTCATCCACTGAGACAGTTACTGCGTAGGGACCTTATAAGTCCTTCATTCACAACTGCAGCTCATTGCCGTCGATTGAGACTTGGTCATTAAATATTGGCGCTTAATTAATGCATAAAAATACTGGTTACAATTACCGAGGTTAAGATCGAAGCCAGGTTTTAGCCTAGCGTAACACGAACTTAAAAGTCTAGGCATCTTCTGCTAATGATCATAACTTGTTGTAGGTTTAGCCATTTAACAGCGATCGAAGTCTTGTTTTCAGTTTAAGCCATTATCGTGGCTTTCTACAGATAATAAGCCACGATCTGCTCTTTATTTTCAATCCTTCCTTCTTTCCTTACTTCGCTCGTTGATAAGTCCGATGATTTATATAGCGCCACTTTCGATTAGCATTATCCAACTGATTTCTTTTTGGAAAACTGCGAAGAAATTACCATAAAAGGCGTTCAAAGGTAATTTCCGTCAAAAGCGTTCAAAGGTAATTAACATCGAAGGTGTACAAGCCTTCGATGGTAACTACCGTTGTACACCTTCGAAGTAATTAATCAATCAATCAATCAATCAATCAATCAATCAATCAATCAATCAATCAATCAATCAATCAATCAAATCAACTTTATTATTCACTGCTTCAATTCATTGTTTACATGTTAACAGTAATATGCCAAAAAATAATCTTTGTCGGCGGCAACGGCCTATGTTGTCATAAGCTACCGGTAAACTGTGAATCCAATCTAAAACGACAATTATCCATGGAGTGCCATCCGCAGGAATTTTTTACGAGAGCAAAGTTTTATGGTACGATGAGAATTTTACAAAACTTTCCGCTTTAGACACCATTAAAATTAAGGTGTAACATATCGAAGCAGGAGTTGAATGGATTGCTAGAATCGTGGACTAGATGGAGCGCTCTCTTTAGACACCTTTACAACGTCATCATCAGATGTTATATAAACATGCACACACGAAAGCCAACAGTTTCTTCAGAAAAAAAGGCGTCATTATAATTCTACGGTGAGAACTGCACGGAAGATCATGAGAATGAGAACTTTAAACTGGATGCGCACACAGAGAGGAAGCCAACGAAGTTGATCAGCCATAAATATAGAGATGTGAGAGAATCGAGGGAGGCGAGCTATAAGTCTGGCAGCAGCATTCAGTACAGATTGAAGAGGAGAAAGAAGAACCTTGGGTAAGCCAACAAGGAGAGAATTACAATAGTCAATTCGAGAACAGACAAAAGCATGGACAATTGAGGTGAAGGTAGAGGATGAAACAGATCTGCGAATAGCTCTAAGATGCCTAATTTGGAAGTAAGAAGAGCGGGTAAGCTTGGATATGTGTTCAGTGAAGGTAAGATATCTAGGGTGACACCCAAGACACAGACACTAGATGAGAATGTGAAATGCGGAAACTTTTCAGACAGCAAAGTATAGTCGAGTTTCAGGAGTTGCTGTGGTGTACCAAACCAAATAAGTTGGGTTTTGGAGGAATTTAAAGAAAGGCGATTAGAGGACATCCACAGATGGAGATCCTGGGAAAGAGCGTCAATGTGACTAGCAAGAAGGAGTTGAGCAGAAGGGGGCCCACAGACATAATTATGCCTGGACATCATCAGCAAAAGGTGGCCGATAGCCGAATGATTTGGGAAAAGGGAAGTAATACCAGACGTGTATAAAATAAATAAAAAGGGTCCAAGGACAGAACCCTGAGGAACACCCAATTTAACAGGGACCCACTGAGTTCTGGAGTTACCAGAAATGATCATTTGAGTGCGATCAGACAAGTAAGACCGAAGCCAAAGAAGTGGGGAACCTTTGAGTCCACTGGAGGTCTCAAGGCGTTGGAGTAGAATTTCATGTCGAAAGCCGAAGAAACATCCGAAAGAGCAAGAAGAGTGAGCTGAGACCTGTCAACAGATAGAGTAGCACTGCACCAATCACTCCATGATAACTGAAAGACTTCAAACTATGCATCAATTCTCATCTTCATAATGAACCTTCAGCAACTGTACCCCATAAAATTATATTAGATTTGTCTGACTTTCTATTATGTAACTCACTGCGGTTTGTCAGTCTGTTTTATTAAACGAAGATATTATATATATATATATATACATTTCATGACTCCGATTGTTAAACATCTGATACGCAGACGAAATAAGCTGCTGAGGAAGAATCGAGTTGAAGCTGCCTCCGCCCTCTCAACGAGGATCAACCAACTAATTACGAGGAGCAATGCCACCACATTCGAGAGAGTCAAGCGAGGGTCGCGAGAAATGTGGAACGAGGTCAACAGGCTTAGGGGTACAGGCCGGAGTCAGGCCGTGTCTACGGACTGCAGCGTCACGGCTACCAACTTAAACCAGCACTATGGGCGCATTTCAACAGACGAACATTACTCAGCTCCTCATCTCAAATCAACAGTTGTGGACAGTACCAAAGTGATCATGGATGTACTAACCACATTTAAATTGCTTGAAACTGTGGGGGGAACAGCAACCGGCCCTGATGGAATGACCGCCTGGTTTCTCGAGGCAGCCGCTCCCATGCTGGCAGAACCAATAACCCATCTCTTCAATGTTTCTATTCTTTCGTCATATGTACCACCACAGTGGAAAATAAGCACCATTACGCCAGTACCTAAGGTTCCTCACCCGTCTGATGTCGCAGATTTTCGCCCTATATCAGTCACCCCCATTCTATGCCGTCTCCTTGAGAAATTTATTGTGCGCCGTTTTTTCTATCCTTTTTTGACAGAACCACTCCAAAACCAGGACTTCTTGGATCAATATGCATTCCGTCCCACTGGTTCTACCACGGCAGCCATAATTGCCTTAACCCACAACCTATTGGAACTTCTCAACGAAAACCACTATGTTCATCTGATCGCACTTGATTTCTCCAAAGCTTTCGATACAGTCAGTTTCATATCTTACAGAGCAACTCGCCAGATTACCCATCCCTGACTGTATTTATAACTGGATAATTGCCTTTTTAGACAATCGTAAACATGCAACCAAATTCAATGGCTTACTTTCCGCAATTATTAGTATCTGCGCCAGCATAGTTCAGGGATCGGGCTTGGGACCAGCTAACTTTATAACAGCTATTTCAAAACTCAAGACGGTCCACCCTTCAAACAGGTTAATCAAATATGCTGATGACACTTATCTCCTGATACCCGCCTCACACAGTGCAACGATCTCAGCAGAACTAGACCACGTCACAGATTGGGCTGCAACCTGTAACTTAAAACTGAACTCAAAAAAGACCTTTGAAATGGTGATTCGTCGGCCACGGGGGCGTGCTGGGCGAGACGCGGTTCCGATTACTACTCCGGGACTGACAAGGGTCTCCAGCATGGTCATCTTGGGCGTTACAATGAATGAAGCTTTGAGTTTCGAGTCACACATCACCCGTATATGTTGTCAGGCCAGACAATCGCTGTATGCCTTGCGCATCCTCGTGGCGCATGGTCTTTCAGGCCCTATGCTATACGACGTGGTTCGTGCTACAACGGTGGCCCGAATGCTCTATGCTGCTCCGGCTTGGTGGGGGTTTGCAGGGCAACAAGAAAAGAACCGCCTTCAGTCGGCGATGCGGCGTCTGATTCGTCTGCGGTACCTGCCAGAGGACAGTCCATCGTTTGAGCATCTTTGCAACACTGCCGACTCACGCCTCTTCTCTGCGGTCCTAGGAAACCCGGGGCATGTACTCCATGGACTACTTCCCCCCCCCAAAAGCCGCTCCCCTACACCCTGCGCCCGAGATTACATGACCGTTTTATTCCACAAGCGGACAATCTCTCACGCAGATCGTTTCTATGACGCTATATAAGGATGGAATACAGTATGCGAACAAATTAAGTCTCTGACAGTATAGATAGTGAGTTCTATTTAGAAACCTCTAAAATGAATTGACACGGTAAGCGAATGGATGATTACCTATGATTTTGGGAATGTATAGATCGCTCTGTTTAGGTGTCAAACGATTTTATAATTATAAGAATCGAATAGAGTAAGCTAATAGATGAATTCTGCACTCTAGAGTAAATAGTGTGGTCTCCTTGGTCATCTCTCAAATGTTTTGACAAGGTAGGCAAATGGATGAGAACCTATGAATTTTGGAATGTATATATCGCTCTATTAATTTTAGACACTTTAAATACGGATGAGATCTATGAATTTGGGAATGGATAGAGCGTTCTCTTTATACACCTTTAAAAAGGGGTTAACCGATGTTACAAATAGACACGGAACACAAGGTCGCTTGAGTAGAGATGTGTTAGTGATACCTCTGTTGGGATTCGGTTGGTCAGAACGTTCACTTTGTAACGTGGAGAGTACGGATTCGAGCCTCCTCCCTGTAAGACGGTTACTGGGTAGGGACCATGAAAGTCCTTCATTCACAAATGCAGCTCGGGCGTTGCAGATAATTAGTCTATTAGTCATTCAGTTTGCTTTCTATAGCTCTGTACTAAGTTGCGTTTTGTCAACTTAATGTTTCAATAAAGGATATATATATATATATATATATATATATATATATATATATATATATATATATATATATATATATACATATACACTCACTATATACATAGCATCGATTGAGGCTTGGCAATTAAACGGTGGCGCTACATTAAAGCGTAAAAGTACCGGTAGTAATTTCTGTGGTGAAGATCGAAGCAAGGTTTTTGCTTGGCATAGCTCGAACTTAAATCTAGGCATTCTCTGCTTACGACCATGTCTTGTTGTTGGTTTAGCCATGTTCATGTCTTGTTGTTGGTTTAGCCACGATCATGTCTTGTTGTTGGTTTAGCCATGGTCATGGCTTGTTGTTGGTTTAGCCATGATCATGGCTTGTTGTTGTTGGTTTAGCCATGATCATGTCTTGTCGTTGGTTTAGCCATGATCATGGCTTGTTGAAGGTCTAGGATCATGGCCTCCTTTTGATATTTAGCAACGATTTAATCCATGTTTTAAGTTTAAGCCATTATCTTGGCTTTTTACAGACAATAAGCCACGATATTTTCTTTCTTGTTCAATCCTTCCTTCGTTCTTTCTTTACTTCGCTCGTTCATAAGTCCGCTGATTTATAGAGCGCCACTTTAAGATGATGCAATAAGAAGGCGGATCTGCGTAAAAACAGATGGTTTTCCAAGTGTTGACCAAACATAGCGAGTATTGTTCCTGGCCGAAAAAGACACATCTACAACCAAATGAATTCTAGGCGCTAACGTTTCATGAAGCGAATGATTTACTGTATATTAACACAACCAGCTCCATTATCAATTTATCACTATTTACCGAAGATAAGCCAGCATCTTTACGTGTTGGACTTTGCGTCCCGTGGGGACCTGGCGGTACCTCTCTTTCTACAGGCACCTTAACAATATGTTAGCTACACTGGGGACACGGTAGCCGATTAGTTAGAGCGGAGAGTTAATACGTATATATATATATATTAGAGGTCTGCGGGTACAGCATTTTTGCTACCCGACCCGTACCCGTAACACAGAACCGTTACCCGTACCCGTACCCGACCCGTACTCAAAATTACTACCCGACCCTACCCTTACCCGCGGGTATACCCGTACCCGTACAGTACCCGTCACGTCATTACCACGCCTTCCCAAAGTCCCAATTCTACCACTACCAGTAATAGTAGTAGTAGTAGTAGTAGTAGCAGTAGCGGTAGTAGCAGTAGCAGTAGGAGCAGCAGTAGCAGTAGGAGCAGCAGCAGTAGCAGCAGCAGTAGCGGGCAGCAGTAGCAGCAGCAGTAGCAGTAGCAGTAGCAGCAGCAGTACTAGTATTGATCTGTTCCAGGATTGATTATGGGAATGCGGTATACATTGGTCTCTCCTCTACAAATACATCTAAACTTCAGTCCATTCTGAACGCTGCCGCCCGCCTCATAGGGGCATTGCAAAGTTTGACCATATCTCTATTTTATCCGTGACTACCTTCATTGGCTCCCCTATCCGCCTGCGCATCCAATTCAAGGTCTGTTCCCTTATGCGAAAGCTGTCTTGCTGGGTCTGCTCCTCACTATCTTAGGGCCTTTTGTACCCCAGTATCTTCTCTGCACAGTCGTTCCTCCCTTCGGTCCTCGGCCCGTGGTTATTTGGTTGTCCCGCGGGTGCGTACTTCTACGGCCCAGTCTAGGAGTTTCGCTATTGTTGGTCTCAATAGCTGGAACCAGTTACCTCAGTCCCTCAGGACTGACCTTTTTTCTATTTCTTTTGACCAGTTCCGCAAGCGCCTGAAAACCTCCCTTTACCAGTGAAGAGACTGGCTCGGGTCGGCGCCTCTGTTGTGAGTGGCGCTATATAAATGCTTGATTACGATTACGATTACGATTACGATTATAGTAGTAGTAGTAGCAGCAGCAGCAGCACCAACACCAGCACCAGTTGTAGTTGTAATAATAATAATAATAATAATAATAATAATAATAATAATAATAATAATAATAATAATAATAATAATAATAATAATAATAATAATAATAATAATAATAATAATAATAATAATAATAATAATAATAATAATAATAATAGGCAGTCAACTTATGGAACCTTTCATTTACAGCTGTTATGCTGTCTCAATTGCATTATACATTTTATCTCCGGGGTCTATATGCTGTCACCTAAAACACTAAGTAACTGCTAATGTATTGTATTGTATTGTATTGTATTTGAACACTTGTTATAGCGCCCCTACCAGATTTCCCATTCAGAGGCGCTCCCGACTACTGCGCGAACGCTGAATCGGAGTTTCACGCCGAAGCGCATGAGCAATTGCGAGTGAAGGACTTGCCCAGGGTCCCTACGCGGCGACTTTGAGGTGGATTCGAACCCGCAACCCTCCAGCTGCAAGGCACCGAACACACCCCTAAACCACCGCGCCCCAGTTGTATTGTGATGTGTTGTATTGTGTGTTGTATTGTACTCCACGTTTATAATGCGACCGAGCCACCCGCAGTAAAGATCCGAGAAATTAATCTCTGATAAATCGACCCGACCGGGAAGCGAACCCGGGGCGCCGGCGTGACGAGCAGGCTACCAACCCACTCGGCCACTCAGGATCCTTATTATGGTACGATGCAGACTCGGTCGGTCAGGCTCATTGTGTGCCGATATTCTCTATTATAGGCTATGTAATGATCAATCAATCAATCAAAGAAACTTGGTGACATTTGTAACAATTGTGACAAATGGTGACATTGTAACCCCAAAACTTCACGTCGGCACGGGTAAAACCGGGTATACCCGTACCCGTGATGACCCTACCCGTACCCGACCCGACCCGTGAGATGCGTACCCGACCCGTACCCGACCCGCGGGTACGGGTCGGGTACGGTAACCCTGCGGGTACGGGTATACTACCCGCAGTCCCCTAATATATATATATATATATATATATATATATATATATATATATATATATATATATATATATATATATATATATATATATATATATATAAGTAAGTAAGTAAGTAAGTATATTCTTTATTAAATCAATTGCATATCCGCACTTTTGTGTAGGCCTACATACATTTATACAGAGTATAGCATTCTTATTATAAACGATCTGCGTGAGAGATTGTCCGCTTGTGGAATAAAACGGTCATGTAATATCGGACGCAGGGAGTAGGAAGCAACTTTTTGGGGGAGGGAGTAGCCATTGGAGTACATGCCTCATGGGTTTCCCAAGAATTATATATTTATTATTATTATTAAATAAATTTGTAACGCGCGCAAGGTCACACCGAAATGTGAATCTGAGGCCCTCTGATGATATATATGATAGAAAATTAGTTAATTAAAGACACACAGAGTGGTCAGACAGACAGACAGACAGACAGACAGACAGACAGACAGACAGACAGACAGACAGACAGACAGACAGACAGACAGACAGACAGACAGACAGACAGACAGACAGACAGACAGACAGACAGACAGACAGACAGACAGACAGACAGACAGACAGACAGACAGACAGACAGACAGACAGACAGACAGACAGACAGACAGACAGAGTTCTTCTTCGATCGATGTACAAATGGTACAATTCGTAAATGACAGGACGAACATGACAATGGTTCTAGGATAAAGCGAAACAATAGACAACGAAATTGACGAAGGTTCTCTATATATAGCTTCTTTGAGATACGTAATAATGGTGTCCAAAAAAGTACCAATGTCCAGTGCTTCACGACATCCTACTATATTCGTTTTATTGATAAAAAAATCTGACTAAAACGCAGAAATGCTAACATGAGTGATAATATTAAAAGTAATTAGAATTTTTGTTTAAAAAGTAGGCAATGCTTTTATATTTGGATCTGGGTATAAATTGAGAGTTGTCTTTGGGTGGGAGAGTGTGGTTGTGTGCTCTAGGTCTTCTGTGGCAAAACACTTCCTACAATTCTCAACGAGCCAGCTGGCAAGCAACCGAAATCTAGACATGCTTTTGAATATAATATGGTAATCTAAACAGATGTAAAATATGTGTCTAAGAACCTTTTCAATTAGCAATAAACCTATGTCGCCCCATCTTACTAGTGTGATCTCTGACAACCAGTGTCCTAACTTGTAGCGCGTCGAGCGCTTCACTCAGCGACGAGGGGGACGCCTAGTTCCACGGGCTCGCTTGACTGCAAGGCAACGCTGAGCGTTTTCGGATGCAGGCCCTGGAATGACCATCCGCCGGAGCTGGGCTTGTTACCTCTGACCAATGAAACTGAGTTTTTATAAATCACTCAAATCAAGTATCTTTAGCCATGGCTGGGCTGGGGTGCCCTAAGTAGGTTTCTTGAATGGGCGCTATATAATGTCCCCAGAGTGAATGAATGTCATTCTAATTGTATTTGTTATTAGCAGTAAAAGTTTCAGTTTAACGACACTGTGTGATAACAAAGATTATTAGCGTCGCCCTCCTCCTTTGCCCAGGCTTGGGACTACAATCAGACTACAAACAGTGGCGGAGCTATTATTATAAATATTTGGAAAACATTTCGTACATTTGTCCCACTCACTGCGCCAACCGGTTTGGAAATACCTTTCGAACATGGGTCTGATGCCTGCTTCGAACATGGGTCGGATGGATGGATCCACAGTTTAACGGCAGCTTATGACAACATAGGCCGTTGCCGCCGACAAAGATTATTTTTGGCATATTACAGCTCTGGGTCTGATGCCTGCTTCGTTTATATAGCATTGATTAAATGCAAGTAAAAGGTGTCCAAGGACCTTTACAAGAAACGAAAACCCTATACCATCATTATCTTATCTTTTATTATTATAACGGTTGTGATCACTATTAGTATTTCTACTATTGTACTATTGTTGTTGTTGTGTGTTATGTTATTCCTAAATGAAAATTGGTGCGGAGAAAAGAGACGTTACAACGCCAACAATATCAAAGAAACCAAAAGAAGTTTTGCTTGATAAGTGAAGCATAATAATTATACACTGTTCAACGACGCATGTGTTGGCCTTGCTGCACTATTGATCTGTGCCTTGAGCATTAGACATCGGCGCTATAGAAGTTCTTCACTTGTAATAATAGTAATTCAGCCACTGTTCGTACTCTGGCAGTGTCAGTCCTAAGCTTGGAGAAAGGAGGAGGGCTACGCAAATCATCTTTGTTATGAAAATATGTCGTTAAACAACGAACCAACCATGGCCATTGACATCGATCGTGCCTTGCCTTATAAAATCAATAAACACGCGAAAACGTAGAAAACTATATTATTTCTAAAAGTGAAAAATTCTAAATTAAAATACACTTGAAAACCAGCGATTTTGTACTTTGCAGTTTTCAGCGTTTAGCGACATCTTGATGGGTCAGGGCCGAGTTCGATTGCCAGAAAGACCGGAGAGAGAGAGAGAGTAGGGAGGCAGAGCAGCTGATAAACCGAGGTTTTTTGATGACGAGAAATCATAGAAGGTGGAAGATCTGATGGATTTTGGTTGGAATAGATGTTATGCCACAAGATGTCGCAAAGCAATGGATATAAATGCTAACATAAATTATCGTGATGTCCTTAGACAGCTTTAGAAGGCTAAATTGTAATATTGTTTTGAAGTCGATCTTAAACACCTTCAAAACGCTTTAACATCGTTTTATATAAAGTTAAACCGCCGGGAAAGCGACAAAGTGAAGTCTTTAGGCTGGTCAACCTTATCGGTAAGGGAAAAGTTTTTTAGGTTGTAATGTTTATAATGTCAGTGGACGTTGATGGTTAGTTTTGCCCTTGTGTAGACATTTTGTTGTTAGGGTGTGATATGTGAATGCGTTGTGGGTTTGTTATTTTGAAGCCATTTGTATATATTGTGCTAACATTGCTTGCTTGTAATGATCAATTACCTATGTAAACATTTATATCTAAACTAAAAATTTCATGTCGAAATAACATATATAATAAATTTTAATAACCATTATACTGAAGTCAAAAATTGAAAGTGAAAGATTAAGACTCTCAGGTCAAATTACAATAATCTTTTCTATTCATATCTATAACATATGATAAAGAACTGTCGTTTTCAATGTATGCCTATGCATGTATTTTATTTATGATGTCTGGTTGCATTGAATAAAAAAAAAAAATGTTTGAAAATTAAAATTAAAATATAAATTTCATATAATAATTTCAGGTTTTGTAAACTTCAAAGTTACAGGTTTTGTAAACTTGAAACCAATGCTGTTATATAATTGAATAGCTGGATTTGGAATCTCATGTACAATATTGCTGTTTATCAGGAATCTTTTCATTGTACATTAAAAAAGATTTGTGTGATAATTGCTGCAAAACAGTGTAGGCCTATAATTTGTCTGAAAGACCAACTTACAGTATGTTATCTTATGCAAGTAACATTGACATTAGTATCTTAACTGACTATAATATTATGCTGCTAAACAATTAATATTAGTGACATTATAAAGTACTGTTTAGATGCCTTTAACTCTATCAATTTTGTTTCAATTGTACTGTACATAATATTGAATTGTCGTCAACGGCCTTTGATGTCATATGATGACGTTAAACTGTGGATTAAAAAAAAAAAAAAGCGACAAATCGCTTTGCGTCGTCTTAATGTGTGGTGACTTCCTCTTTCGCTTTGTTTCGGAACTTATATATATAGACTACGGCATAAAAAAGCGACAATTCGAATTTTTGCACAAGCATCAATTTAACAGGCCGTAGATGAAATTTCTGGAACCTTCCGCCCAAAACTACCAACAGTAACAGACGAAATTGGAAGCTATTAGACAACATGACAGATATCAAAAACAGGAGGAAACATAATTATGAGAATCTAATGTTATAAATGAAAGTAATTCTCCTGAGTGGTAGTCCTCAGACAGTGTTGGATGAATTACCATGCCAGTAATGGATGTGAACATTATGGAGGACATCCTGACAGAGGAGGTGGAGGCAGCTGTAGGGAACTTGAAAAAGATGAAGGCACCAGGAGAGGATAATATTACAGCAGAAATGGCACAAGACCGAGAAGAATGTTCAGTGGAAATGTTACACGTGTTATGCAACAGGGGAAAAAAAATCTTAAGTTCTCTTAAATATAGAATTTAGTCTATTATCAGCAATATGTTAATAGTTAGACGAGAGATTGACATATAACGACCGAGCAGGAACATACACCCTCGACTTATTTATTTAATCCAACGTTTAACGTCGTCCTATGACATCAAAGGCCGTTGACGTTGACACCCTCGACTCTAAGCAGTCATCCTTTATATAATAATTAGTTGCAATTGTTTTAAAGGTGTCTAGAGTCTCCTCCTCTGTTGTCATGATCTTTCTAAGACAAAGATCATGACAACAGAGGAGGAGGACACAGTTTTGTAGTAGATGGAGAGGAAATAGAAACGGTAACTAGCTTCACGTTTTTGGGATCAGTAATAGAAAAAGAGGGAAAGTGTGATATGGAAATAAATCGTAGAGTAGCGATAGGAAAAACTGCAATGAATGGTCTGGAAAAAATATGGAAGGACAAACATGTGAGTATAGACACGAAAAAAAGATTGGTGAAGGCTCTGATCATACCAACAGTAACATACGGCAGTGAGACATGGACAATGACCAAGAAAATGAATAAAAAGATTAACGCATGCGAAATGTGGATATGGAGGAAGATGCAGAGAATATCATGGAAAGAGAAAAGGACCAACGATTGGGTGCGCATGAGTATCGGAATTGAGAATGAAGAGACACTACAACAAACAGTGCTAAGAGCAAAGTTGAGGTTCTTTGGTCATGTCATGCGATCAGATGGATTGGAAAAGGAAATGATGTTAGCATATGGAGAGGGAAGGAGAAAACAAGGACGACCAAGGAAAAAGTGGATGGACGAGATACATGAAACAACTGGAATGAATTTGGCAGAACTGAGAGATGCGACGGCGGACAGAAGGAAATGGAGAGGCTTGATCATGAAGGTCGCTAGAGTTCCAGGAACTGACAGCACAAGGTAACAAGGTAAGAGTCTTTTAAAAGTATTAGAATGCTAGCGTTCTTAACGTTTCTAAGCACATCGCGATAATTTATGATGCAATTACTATAAATTGTTTATCGACATTGACATCAATTCCTACCTTAACGCATCCGATCTTCCGACTTCGAAGCATTCTCGCGACCTTGGTGTTCTGCTATAATACTGCAACCTAAACATTACTAAACAGACTCAAAACATTTCTTCCGTCGCCAGAGCATTCTGGTCTCCCAAAGTATTCTCACATATAGACCTACCTTCATTCGGGAAACTCTTCACTGGCTTCCTGGGCCCCAGCGCATTCAATTCAAAATTCTCGCACTTAACCTATGTGCAACTCTCTGCTCGGGGTAGCTCCTTCATACCTTCAGGCCTTATGCACATCGGTTTCTACACTCCTGGTCGCTCTTCTCTGCGCTCTGCCGCCAGAGACCTTCTGGTTGTCCCTCGCATGCGTGGTGCAACTGCTCAATCCAGAAGCTTTGCTTATGTCGGCCCCTCCAGTTGGAACCATCTTCCGCATGAATTGCGTCTTGAGCTCCTCAGGATTTCTCTTCCTCTGTTTCGGAAACGCCTGAAGACTATCTTATTTGTTAGAGCCCTGGGTCGGGAGCGCCTCTTAATCTCTGAGTGGCGCTATACAAATGTTCAATTACAATTACAAAATTACAATTACAATGTACGTGTGACGTCAGCGGCCGATGTTGCCGCGAGATGTCGTTAAATCGAAAATTACAAAAGCTAAAAACTAATACATGTGATGGGAAACAATAGGATGAGATGTCGTTAAACTGTTGGAATCCAGTCAATAACTAAAAGAAATATTACTCAAAGGAAACGCAAGGTTTATGTCAACGGACCTGTCAGCCATAAAATGTCGTTAACACTGGAAAAGTTGTGTCCTATTTAAACACCTTTAGATAGCTTCCACAGTATTCTATTTATTTGTCTAGAACCGTAACATTTGATCCTCCCTTTGCAACTCTAATGCCTTGGTACTATTGCGTCATACGAACAGTGAGAACTGTCCAAACTAATTCTCTCGATGCTAACGGCCTTTGATGCCATGAGACCGTGCTACTTGCATTTGCTGTGTTTGGTCCCTCTACTTGGAATGACCTTCCCCTCACTAAATGCTGAACTAATGACTAGTTTTTCTGATTATTCCAATATCAATTTCAATACAGTTGATAATAATTAAAATTAAAAATTATTTTCAATACATTTTAGTTGCTGCTTTTGAGTTTTCTGGTGCGGCCCTGTGCTTCAGGAATAACTGCTTCGGTCGTTCACGGTGCCATAAAGCCAGGAAGGGAATCGGAAAAGACACGGATGCAACGGACGGAGGAAAAGGACCAAGGAAGAGATTGTCTCTGGTCAAGATCTCAATCCACCGTCATCTGCCTCAGGCTTCTCTGCTTTTCACCCCATAGGCTTTCCATTCCAAATTGAAGTCTCACCGCATCAAGGATTCCTACTCTAATCCATCCGATTATTCGCCTTCCAAGCTTTCTCGTCCTCAACGAAACCACCATTAGCAGCTGCTCTGCATCCTCTCTGTGGTCTATATAGCAACCGGACTCGGACCTCCACCGGACATCGATCAGATGGGTTATCTGATATGACGCAGCGCTCGTGAATAAGCTGGTGCCCAGTGCTTATCATATAGGAGTGCTTCAGTAATTTGGAATTTACGATGACGATTACGAGATTGGAAGATCTGAATCGAATTTGCAGAACAGAGATTTGCCTGAAGGGAGTTCCAGAATCTAGCCAGCAAAAAGTGCGGCCATGTTTCCGAGTACATGCGTGATGTCTTACATTGACTCCCTCTGCCCCAACGAATTGTCTAAAGAGTTTCTGCCTTGGTGTGACTCTGCCGCCTGGGTTCGGCCCCAGCATATTTGAGGGAGCTTTGCTGCTCTACTCCGGGTGTTCGGGGTCGCTGTTCCCTACGCTCTTCTGCGCAGAGTGAGCCTCATCTTGTTCCCTATGCATGAACCTCAATTAGGCAGCATCGTTCTTTTTCTGCTGTTGACTCTAATGTCTGGTTTGTCTTTCTCTGATTCTGCGCTCGTTGCCAAAGGTAGAATAGAACTGAACTGGAACTGGAATTGAATTAACGACGATGGATGGATCCACAGTTTAACGGGAGCTTATGACAACATTGGCCGTTGCCGCCGACAAAGATTATTTTTTGGCATATTACAGCTCAATTTAAATTGAGAATTAACGACGGGATGGGATCCACAGTTTAACGGCAGCTTATGACAACATAGGCCGTTGCCGCCGACAAAGATTGGTTTTTGGCATATTACAGAGAATTAACGACGTCAGAGTTTAAGTTTATATAATTAAGTTTTGAGAGTTATAAAGGTGTCTAATAGCCTTATTATAAACGTAAAATATGAAATTAGCATTTCAAAGGTGTATAAGGAACTCGTAATAATTTATGTTACGATAACTAGCCATAGCTTAGCGACGTCTTGTGGCATAAAAGACCCTTGACATCACCCTAATCGTGGGGCACGGTGTCCGATTGGTTAGAAAGCTCAGCCTGTAACACGGAGAGTAAGGGTTCGATCCTCATCCGAGGCAGTTACTCTGTAGTGCTGCGTCGTATCAGAGGGGTTGTCCAGAGTTCAATGTCCAGTGACACTGAGAGAGGAGTCATAGCATCGGGTTTCTATGAGAACAAGAAAACATCGAAGGTGGAAGATGTGATTGATTATACAATACAACTGTGAATAGATATTGGTCGCATTCAAAGGCTCAGAAGTGCACACACGACCATACGACAGAACATCAATGGCGCTCAGCAATAATGAGTAAAGCCTGTAAAGGACTTGCTCAAGGTCCTCTGAAACGACGCAAGCAGCACTCGTGAATGAGATGGAGTCCTGAGCTTGGCTTTAGAGTAGCGCTTTATAAACTTTGAGTTTACGATAACGATAACGCTTAAATAAAATTGTGTCCAGTTCTCCCATGTAAAGAAATTATTTTTAAGTAACTGAGATATCGGATGGATCCAAAGTTTAACGACAGCTTATGACAACAGAGGCCGTTGCCATCGACTAAGATTATTATTTAGGCATATTACAGCCCCCCTAAAAAATTCTATTCATGATCAATTTTGCATTGTCTTACAAAACATTGATTCCATGAGGAATTGCTACATTAAACGCGTTTGATAAATGGGCCATATATAGCTTAAGTTGAAGTCTATAAAAAGGTGTCTTTAGGAAGAATTCCAATATTAAGATTTTAACGTAATTTTGTGCCTATAAAAACAGTTGCTTTTTTATTGTAATATTTTGTTATGTAGATAAAAAGTTAAACGACATCTTATGGCAACCCTGACTCCTGTTTCTTAATTTTTCTCAAACATGTGTTTGTTGCTCAGTTATTCCTTAAGCGATAGTTATAATAAAATACTACTATTACTTATATTATTATAACACCACAGCGATATTACCACTACTAATAACACTTAAGACAATAATAATAATTATTAGTACAATAATAATCAGGTAAATAATGCTAACATAGTTTATTGTATTGTATTTATTAATTTAATAGCGCCGCTCATAGCAGTGGCCATTCAGTAGCTCTCCCAGTGTGAGAACCACTGGAGAAGAAGAAGGTTTTGAGTATAGGGATAAGTCAGTAGGAAGACCCAGAAAGAATGGTAGAGGGGAAGGAAGGTCATTTAAATAGAGAGGGCCCAATAGTGGAAAAAATCTAGTTTGGACCATAGTGGTCCTAACTCGTGGAACAAAAAGAGTATGCCTGACCAAGGAGCGGAGAGGTCGATGAGAAATTGAAAAGAGAGGGGAGCGAATGTGATCCTTAAGATATTTAGTAGCAATGCCCAATTTCGACTTAAGGACTAGGACAAGAACTTTGAACTGAATTCGGGCTCTGAGAGGAAGCCAGTATAATTGATTGATCCTAAACGAGGAGATATGGGAGAATTTAGGAAGGTGAGAAATCAATCTGGCAGGAGCATTTAGAGCTGACTGGATAGGGACAGGCGGACCTTATTAGAAACCGGTGCAATGTAAGTTCCAAGTAGTAATTAGTATTCTAGCTATAATTGATAAAGACGGACATGATTAATTGCAACTGATAAGTAGTCTCTATAATGGCAATGGCTGAAGTCTATTTGGCGGTATCGCAAACTTAAAATTTTTAATGAAATCCAGCGACTACCATGCAGGGCCGTTGTTCTTTCTATAATTTTATACTGAGAATTCAACGACATCCTACGAGCTCCTTTTTCTCAGCGCTTGGGACTGGCACTACCAGAGTACTGTCTTTGGCGGGGTTAATTACAATTAGTTGAAAGTTGACCTACTGACTCCAACGGCTATCATGCATGTTGATGAGCTATAAAAAATGCGCTATAATAGGTGTCAGACACAAAAAACGCATACATGCAAGCATAATTATATGCCCTAAGCCTAAGGTGTCGTTAAACTATTGGATCTTGTCTGTTTATAGTAGCCAACTTGTGGTCCACGTATTATAGTCCTGCCGAGACAAAATAATGCTATATAGCTTAATAATTATTAAAATAAGCGCAATTTCGAATACATAGTGCGCAGAGTTGGCGTTGTAGAGGTGTCGAAGAAGAAGAGCATTGCACTTTTCGTTGTTTAACTACATTTTCAGGCCGCCAGGGCCGTTAAAGTCGTAAGTTCTATAACCTTTTACGAAATTCTAATGGGGTTACCATCGGAAAATTGCCGATGGGACTCTAAGACGTTATTACTATGAAACCGCTAGAGGCGCTGCGGTGCATAGACGCTCAAACTGGTTAAACAACGTTCAGTAAGTAAGTAAGTAAGTGTGTTCTTTATTAGACGCTGGCAAACGCACGGCGCTGTACATACAAAGTTATACAGTTATACAATGACAATTACAATTATCAAATAGTAGCGAAAAAGTTAGTTAATAGTAAACTATAAAACACTATGGCCTAGCTGTACAACATCCTAGCCAGGAAACCGCGCCTGGTGAGGGAATCAAATCTAGAAAGAACACGGTTATGTGAGCGTGGACTGTCCAGACCTGAACGTTATTGTTCTTTTCCTGGTCGCTTAAGGAATGAGTACCGCTATCTTATGGCTTGCTTGTTTGTTTACTGTTTAACAACCACTGTGTGATAACAAAGACCATTAGCGTCGCCCACCTCCTTCATCCAGGCTTGTGACTGGCACTGACAGAGTACGATCAGTGGCGGAGTTATGATGGTCCCTGTACAATAATCGTTTCAGAAGATGAGACTCGAACCCGTACTGTCCGCGTTACAAGGCGAGCTCTCAACCAATCGAGAGCTATAAAGGTGTCTAATAACCTTATAAACGTAAAATATGAAATTGGCATTTCAAAGGTGTCTAAGGAACTCGTAATAATTTATGTTACGATAAATATCCATGGCTTAGCGACGTCTTGTGGCATCAAATGCCCTTGACATAGCCCTAATCGTGGGGCACTGTGGCCGATTGGTTAGAAAGCTCGGCCTGTAACACGTAGAGTAAGGGTTCGAACTTCATCTGATATGATGCGTCATATGAGAGAGGTTGTCCAGAGATCGATTTCCATTGAGACTGAGAGAGGAGTCAGAGCGTCGGGTTTCGACGAGGAAAAGAAAGCATAGGTGGAAGATGTGATTGATTATACAATACAACTGTGAATAGATATTGACCTCCTTCAAAGGCTCAGATGTGCGTACACGATCATACGACAGAACATGGTTGGCGCTGAGCAATAATGAGTAAAGGACTTGCTCAAGGTCCTCTGAAACGACGCAAGCAGCACTCGTTAATGAGATGGAGCCCTGAGCTTGGCTTTAGAGTTGCGCTTTATAAACTTTGAGTTTACGATAACGATTACGATTTGATAAAATTATGTACATTTCTCCAATGTAAAAAATTATTTGTAGGCCTAAGTAACTGAGATATCAATCAATCAATCAATCCTTTTATTGTTTCCATAGAATAGTTTACAAGTAGTGATCCAGAGTAATCATAAATCAACGATCATATGTTTAGAAATTAAAACAGACAGATCACAAGATTATCTTATTAACTTAATTGATGGAAACAATCGGGCACCCAAAGGGACTGAAGTCCCGCTAAGTTAGGGATACCCGTGTACCATGTTAGCAGAGGGATGACAGATGAGTATAGTCTAAACAAATAGCATTGTCAGAAAAAAATGAGAATAACTGGCTTAACTAACAACACTTAACTAGGTCACTTAACTAATTGTGGTATAACAATGAATAACCATATTTAGATAACGCATTGACTATTGGATGGATCCAAAGTTTAACGACGGCTTATGACAACAAAGGCCGTTGCCGTTGACAGAAATTATTTTGTAGCACATTACATCTCATAAAAAATTCCAATCCTGATCAATTTAGCATTGTCTTACAAAACAGTGAATCTGTGCGGGCGTTGGAGCATTGAACGCGTTTGATAAATTGGCCTTATATAGCTTAATTTGCGGTCTATAAAAAGGTGTCTTTAGAAAGAACTCCAATAATAAGATTTTAACGTAATCTTGTGCCTATAAAACAGTTGCTTTTTTATTGTAATAATATGGTTATAATTATGAATAAAGAGTTTAACGACATCTAATGGCAACCCTGTCCCCTGTTTATTAATTTTTACTCAAACATGTGCCTGTTACTCAATTATTACCTAAGCGATAATAATAATAATAAAATACTACTATCACTCATAATTACAACACCACAGCAATACTACTATTACTAATAATGACAACGTTGACGACAATAATCATAATTATTAATATAATAATAATCAGGTAAATAATGCTAACATAGTTTAGGTTGATTGAGCGCCTCTGATGGGTGTTCACTGTGAGAGTCGCTTTATAAATTTATAACTGCAATACAATACAATGTAATGTATTAAAAACATGCATGGTTTCACTTTGAACATTGCAGTTTCAACATACTTTCCAGCAACGGTCGTGGGCCAGATGAGATGTAATAATCGTAATCTGTTAAATTTCTTGGCGTCTTTGTAGATCAACACCTAACATGGAACGACCACATTGAGAATATCTCTTCAAAAATTGCTAAAAGTATAGGTAAACTTATAGGGGCCTACTATCCAGAGTTGCCTACTTACTTCCCACTCATATACGAATTAGCTTATACTATTCGATTATCCATCCATACTTTAGTTATTGTAACATGATATGGGCTTCTAATTACCCAGCAAGACTAAAAAAAATTATTGTCCTACAAAACAGAGCTCTCCGCATTATTGTCAACCAAGCTCGGCACTCTTCTGCCCATCTTCCTACGGACCTAGCATTCCAAGACACACACATCTTAAAACTTGAGCATAACCATTCAGCAAACTAGTGAATTTATGCACAAATATACAAATAATCAACTGCCCTCATCATTTAACAATTACTTCAAAACTACGTCTCAATCTAATCCCTATCCTGTACGTTCTTCAGCCAATTATAGACCCATATACTCCCGCACCAAAACCCGTAGGTTCTCAATTAAAAGTGCTGGCCCTAAAATCTGGAACAGTATCCCCAACGACATACGGTACCTAACTAGTTTTCACCTATTCAAACGTAGATTGCGTGCCTATTTGATTGCCAATGGTATGTACTAATAATATTGTGCGTGCTAGTTAACTAGTGAATACTTGTTAAGGATTAAAAAATAGTAGAATTAACTAATTATTCGGTCTGCCACTCGAGTACAACAATGATGTAAGGGTTACCCTACTAGTCGGGACTTGTTCCCTTTAGGGTTCTCTGCACCCGTTGTTTTCCGACTATCATACTGTAATTATGATGATTGTATGCTTTGCTTTTGTTTGTTGGAAACAATAAAATTTATGGTTATGGTTATGGTTAATCTTGATTTCTAAGGCGCCCATAAATGCAAGGACACGGGAACCAGCTTATTCGCAGACGCTCAGTCAAAACAAAATCAACAGGCAGATAAGGTCAGAATTTGTCCAAGGTCAAGATCCAAAGGTCGTACTACGGTGGATGGTATTTAACATTGAAGCGGTAAAAGTGGCAAGGGGAAGAGGATGAATCAGGATCGGATATTGGGGAAAAGGATTGTTTTCAGTTTCGATTGAAAGAAATAGAAAAAGATGTTTCGGATGCAGAATAAGTTCTTTACATGGCTGGAATGTCTCAAACAGTAAGACAAAGCTTTGTGGAAATAAAGACCGAGGTTATTATTACTCAAAAGTCGTCAATAAAACGGTGTTATGTCGGTCCGTAATGTCCGTTTTATCCATGGATGGGTTAGGATTGGTGGCTTTCTTAATTAAAAGAGAAAGCACTGTAGTAAAGTTCTCTCTCGGGATCTAACTTAACCTAGTTCGCGATCGTCGGGTGGTCAACGTCCTGAGGAGGATGGACTTTTCTCAGTTCCGAGTCGTACCATTTTTCGCGTGTCTTCTTTACTACTGGGGCGTTCTCTTCGTCTAGTAACTCTGAAATTAAGGGTAGGGCTTTAACACTAAAGCCCTATTCGTTCCAATTAGTTCCTGGGACTCAGAAGTCTTGTGATGAGCTCTGGTATATGCAATGAATCTCCCCAATATCATACATATAATATCTCTCGTTTTCCGTGCTTAGGAATTGCAGCTTCACATATAATTATTTGTAATGCCAAGTAACACGATAACCAATTTATTTGTTTGAGCGCTCGCCTCGAAACGCGGAGAGTACGGGTTCGAGCATCTCTCCTCTAAGACGGTTACTGTAGGGCAGACGGAGGGGAGATCGTATACGTTTGGAGGGTCATTTCAACCGGCTTTGGACGGGCAAACATCTAGGGGATGAACGCTGGAAAATGCCGTCTCCTCTTTAAACACCCTAAAAGAGCTTTCAAGGAGCTCTATTTATAGATCTAGCGCTCTTAAAAATTATTGATATCAGGATGTTGGTACTACTTGACTGTATTATGTGATATCAACGGTGTGAACTGTTCAAACTAATTACAAACTTAATACAAAACTAATTACAAACAAAAAGGATGAGAGCGGCGCTAGTCATATTTGCTATGAGAAATTGTCGTTAAATTACAACTAGCCTAACATAATTACAAGCCTCTTTGAGAGTGATATTCGTCCTATAAAAAAAAAGCAGACGCGAGGTTCTGTATTATTCCTTAGATATCACTGTTCCAAATATATTCTGCCGACGTCAACGGCCTTTGTGCCATAATAAGATGTCGTTAAACTCTGGGTCCAGCCGTGTATGCGAACGCTGTCACCTGTCGTCGCTCTATCGACGCAACTTGGCTCAGAGACCATGAACATCTATACCATCTTCAAATGTAATACCGATCGGATATAATGTATGTAGAATTAATGTTTACGGTTTCTTCGGTTACTTACCTTAGACCTTAGACCTTAGTCCTTCCACGCGCTTGCAGCGCATGGGGCGACTTCGGTTACTATTATAAGAAAATCCTAATGGTACTGTCACAGTGTATCTCATAAAATTATAATCGGCAACCGCATCTTAAGCTTATATAAAATCGACAGACAGCATTTTAAAGGTGTGAAAAGAGATCGTTCGAAACTATAAACTGCCGTACTCTCCTACAATCGAATGAAAAAGGTAGGAGGAGACTCGAACCATTATTTTCCGCATTACAAGGAAGAGCGTACATACAATCCTTTGGGTAGATTCAAAGAGTTTTATGGCGTCTCATTATTGTCTTAATGCCTGAAGTGTCGTAGACATGGATAGGAAAAGTTCTTTACCATTTTCAACATAGGCCTACCATAAGATGAATCCGCTAGAAATTCTAAAATAATCTCTCACCATGTGTTACATTTATATAGCATCGGTTGCCCACTTAACAAAGGTGTCTAAAAAGCGAACAGTTCTGAAGCTTTCGTGTAAAAAAACGTAAAGAAGGAGAAACTCAGATGATGGTATATGATATAATATGTAACGTCCTTAAATTGAATAATTAAAGCTGTACGCCATTTTGTAGTCTCTCATTGTGAAAATTAGTTTTATTATTATCACGCATTTATTGAACAACACAACACAATAGCCAAGCATCAATTGATGCGCTGAACAGTAACTGTTGTCAGTTAGGTCAAGGTGTCTGCACAGAAACCGTCTGTCTCCGTGTTGGTTGGTCCTTACACCTTACGATTTACTCTCCTTGTGCGCATAGAAACATCGACTGCATACAACGTTCAGCAGAGCATCCATAGACTTATATAGCTCTCCTTGGTCACGTGCATATACGACCGATGCTAGCGCCATCTAGACGGCGGTGTATGGATGTTCATGTGGTCAGTTGATGTTTCTACGGCAGTCCATAGACTGTTCTGTGTTGTCGTCGAAAGCAGACACATGTGACTAACTCTGTGGAGAGAAAGAGTATCGTACGCATTCAGATCGAGTCTCCTATAGCACGGATGTTCCTAGTCAGTCCATAGACAGTGCTTCGTCGTAGAAGGTAGTGTGTGGAAAACCATTTGACAGCTTTTGATGTCAGGTCTGCAGAGCTGTGCAGCCTGTGCTTACAACTGAATTTCACACTAGAGGTCAGTTAGTACCTAACTCAAATCTATATAATACCATCTGTCTGTCTGTCTGTCTGTCTGTCTGTCTGTCTGTCTGTCTGTCTGTCTGTCTGTCTGTCTGTCTGTCTTTCTCTCTCTCTCTCCATCTGCAGTAGTAGTTTCCAGCGTGTAACGGAATCTCATGACCCTCTCCACCTTCAGACTTGAGATCAGCGTTACCTGACACTACGGATAGCGATGTGGTTGTAATGGCAGTACTCCATTGCTTAACGACACCTTGTGGCTGCTAAGGCCGCTAACGTCTTTAACTAAAAGTTATTGTATTTCAGCTCATATTCTTGATTGCAGGTTATTTATTGGTAACAATGCTTCTAGGTTCGTGATGTTAATAAGACTTATTCAGTCCTTAATTTTTAATTCAGTATTTTTCCTTTTAAAGTAAAGTAACATTTAGAAATCCGTAAATGCATTTCAATTTCTCTGAACTTTTGCAGTTTGCGGTTCTCCGTTAACTATAAATAATCATTGGAGGTCTTTGTAAAACAAATTTATATCTTCATAAAGTCAACAAATTCATAATAGAGACTAATTAAATAATGTTTTCGACATTTTAATAAACCGTCTTACGCCATTGTATATTTAATATAAACGGATAACACATCTTGCGCTTATATAACATCAGTTGACAACGTTATAAAGGTGTCTAAAAATTCTATTTGAAACAATAAACAATCGATTGAAAAATTCGTTCTTCCGCCAGTCCGTCCAATCTTTCCTCAACCAATATTCTCTCCATCCATTTCTCCATTCATCTCTTCGTCCATCAACTCATCGCTTCACATTGAAGATATCGAAAGACATCCTTGTATCTTGGTATTTTCATGCAGAATAATTGTATATCCGGTCTACTCCAACCCAAAGGTGTCGCCACGTTTCAGTCTTGCATCTGATTTAGTGAGTGTACTGGTAGTGGTAGTAGAAGTACTAAATAAAAAATATTAAAAACAGTACAAATTTAAAATTGAAAAGCTGATTAATGTGGTGTTAATTTCATGGTCAAAAGCTGTCACCTCTAGACACCTTTAAAACCTATGAGCCCTCCTATTTCAATCAGACTTTGGACTGGAACCTCAAAACAATAAGGCAGTGACAGAGTTTCGACGACAGATAATTACTGTTTAACAACGCTGTGTCGTAACGAAGACGATTAGCGTCGCCCTCCTCTTTCGTTCAGCCCTGGCTTCGGACTGGCACTACCTGTAAAAGGCGGTTGCAGGTTGTCCCAATTCACATTCAACCGTTAAAAGACATCTTGTTAAGGTCAATGGCGTCAATGGAGTATTTAATGAACTGTTACTGTTCACCGTTCGTGTGGTTTAATATAGCATCGAGTGAAACCTTGTTAAGGGTGTCGAGTGAGAACTGCATCTTTAGGCTGCCAAAACCCTTAGACTATACAGTTCGGTAACGTTGTTTTACAGAAAATAAAACTTGCCTATCAATATCGATCTTGCAAACATTATTATAATTCGTGTGTGATATCCTATGCACTTAGTATAACTTGTATTAAGGAAGCTTGGACTACGTTATATTTTAATTCGTATGGTACAGGCGAGTCTACAGTCCTGAGAATGGGGGTTCTCTGTTTTTTTCCTCTCTCGTTACTGTGATACCATATTTGGGGGACTAAAAGATTAGTATATTAATAGCCAGAGTTTAGCGACATCTGATGTCTACCCGTATAATTGAAATCGATTCTGTGACGTTACCGTATGACAATAGGGGCAACTTTTTATTGAGACGGTAGTGCAATGACATGTCTCTGCGACATTACAGCGTTATCTTAGGTTGGCGAAAGTTCAAACAACGAGAGTTAGCGGCGGTGTATTCTTACACACTTAAGACTAGAAACTAACATTTCGCAGATAGGCCTACTATTGGAAGTGGTCAGTAAAGGTTTGAAGACATCTTATGGCATCAAAGGTAGTTGACTTCATAATAAAAAGTGTTTCGAAGACCCTTCTATGAGTTTAGCAGGTTAAACGAAAATGTGATTTAAGTAGTTTCTGTTTAACGACGCTGTGTCTTAGCAAAGATGATCTGCGTGGACCTCCTGCTTTTTAAACGCTTTGGACTGGAACCACCTGACCTAAGCAGTGCCAGAGTAAAATTTGTAGTTTCCAATGTTTAACGACATCTTACGTCTGACAACAGTAAACGTCGACCTTAGGAAACCTTTTCGAGGACAATGGTGATTGTAATCTGAATACCAAACGATAGCTAATCAGGTCCATGGTTTAACGTCATCGTGTGACCTCAAACTAAGGCCGTTGACGACAATCCAGAAATATATAATATTACGGTATTTGAAGATTCTCTTTCTCTTTCAGAATGTTCCGTCGTTGATCATCCATTGAGTGGTCAAAGTATGCCTATGCCTCCGCGTAGATTAGCTATTATTATAGGGTTTGCTGGAAATGTTATAAAGGTGTTTAAGTTGAAACGAGTGAATTTGAGGACGTTTATTATTATTATTATTATTATTATTATTATTATTATTATTATTATTATTATTATTATTATTATTATTATTATTATTATTATTATTATTATTATTATTATTATTATTATTATTATTATTATTAGTTCCTGCTGCTGCTACTCTTGATGTTTTATAGTTCTTAAATGATATCTTGTAAGTGGAAAGCAGATGCAGCCTTAGTATTGTTTGTTTAGCGACATCTGAAGTTGGCTTTTGGTGCCTGGTGCCTTATAAACCGGCGATGTAACAGGCTGCTCAATTTGGTAACAGCGTTGCCTAATATTGGTTGACATTATGTGGTCATACTTACCATTTATCACAGAACAGACATTCGTTGTCTTATTTAACGGACAGACAGACACACACAGACACACACACAGACACACACACAAACACACACAGATACTCACAGACATCCAAACATAAAGACAAACAGACACAGACAGACTCAAGCAGACACAGATGTACGGATACACAAAAACAAATATAGACGTAGAAAGAAACATAGAAACACACAGAGACACATATACACACGCATACGCATAAAATTATACTCACACAGATGCAGACAGATACAGACATCCAAAGATACGGATTAATGGACACCCAAAATACAAACAGCAGACACATATAGATAGACACAAAGAAACACAGACATACAGTCAGACACAGTTATATAAAAGCCAAAGGTTCAGTGCAGACGCGTGGTCGATGTCTTTCTGAAAACTGCATTAATCCAAAGCAACAGCGAGAATTTTGAAAAAATTAATAATTTCTCTGGACGTCAACGGCCATTGTTGCCTTAAAATGTCGTTAGAATCTAGATAATCCATTCAGAATAATTTCATCCATCCATCGGTAAGTAACAAATGAACAGTAATTCCGTTGTGTGAACTGTATATAAAAATCCTATGGATGCCAACGACATTTTTTATAAGATATCGTTAAACTGATTAATCTGAATTGACAGATACAATCTGCCACTGCCGCTTTCAGGTGGTGCCAGTCCAAACCGGGATGAAAGAAAAGGGCGACACTGCGTCTTATCTATAACACAGCGTCGCAATAATCATCTTTGGTAAACAGTAATTAGTAATTATCTAATTTCAAAGCTCCGTCACAGTCTTAAACTTCAGTGGTGCCAGTCCGAAGTCTGGATGAAGGAGGAGGGCGATGCTACTAATCATCTTTGTTATGACACAGTGTCATTAAACAGCAACTAGCCAACCAAGTACTGTTATGCCGTTATTCGGGTAAGATCGACGTCTACAGCAAGCGTTGTAAATGCTGGGATGTAAACACCCTTTTAAAGTGTTACATCGATGCTATATAATGTCAGCATAATAGATCGCGTTGTATACTAGAGCTGTAATATGCCAAAACTAATCTTTGTCGGCGGAAACGGCCTATGTTGTC
>JACEVL010000376.1:1413226-1515726 GCA_020284085.1 Aporrectodea caliginosa | reverse complement strand
GTTTTTCACACAAGGCAGTGCCTAGTCGGATGCCGGAAGCTATTCTTAGGACCTCTCCTGACATGCGTAATCCTGCTGTCGTAATGGGCAGTGCATGAAGCCAGTCTCCAGAGTGTGGCGATTGCACGGCTAACAATCTGGCTTTAACAGCAGAATCACTCGCTCTTTCTGACAGGTCTTGAAGTGCATGTGAGATGAGTTTGCTGTCCCATTCCCGTTGTATGTGAGCCTTCTGCTCGATGGGAGGAGTTGCGTTCGACTTCGATGACCAAGAACTAAAAGCCTCCTCTACCAACGGATCTGTGGTTGTTAGAGGGACGTCGAGTAACAGTTGGTCTTGAAGGTTTCGTGTGCCAGCGGCTGATGCCAAAAAGGCGGAAGTTGCCAGCATAACGGCACTACGAATCCCCAGACCACCGTTTCTAACAGGTAAAGATGCCTGGATCCATTGATCGTCGCTCATGTTGATATTAAGAAGGCTACACAGTCCAGTTCTCAAGACTTCGTCGAAGACGTGTAGAAGTTCTTCGTTTAAGAAGCAGGCTGATGTTCTTAATGTGTATAGCAGCTTCGGTATGCTTAAGCTGCTCCTCAGCAGGGTGAATGCGTCGTGTGGATGCAGCATCTCAAGCCTTGTTGTGACTTTCTCCAAATCCTTGATCTTTTTCTGGATAGATTTGTCGACAGCCCTGCCTGGCAGCAGCGGTGCTCCCAGCAGTGTCAAATCTTCAACGGCGACATTTTCAAACTCGGCGAAGGTCTGAATCTTCTTTGCTTTATCGAAGGTTCTAAAGGATGCTTCGCATTTTGCTTGATTTAGCTGTAGACCATACATGGGCGCCTCTTTCTCTATCAAGCTGACGTCGTACTCAACTTGATCGATCGGTCCAGCAAGAGTAAGATCGTCCATATAGCCTATAGTGAATGGAGTTGTCAAACTCTCCAGAAGTGGATGTATTGCCAGGCAAAACTCCAGTGGCCCTAAGGGGTCGCCTTGTTGGGTGCCTTCCTCGGAATGAATGGTATGCTGTCTGGTCTGTAGCTGGGGGGCGTAGGCATAGTTGTCATATACGTATCTGTATATTTCCGGAGCTTTTGCTGCCACCGCCTCTAACATTGAGTCTCTTCTCAGAGCATTGAAGGCATTCGAGAAGTCCAGTTTAACTATGACATGGTTTTCAGGCATCGACTGCAGGTATCGTCTGGTTGCGTGGACAGCTGCCTCGGCACCTCCTGATACTCCGACGCCGATTTGAAGTGGTGACAGATTTTGAGATAGGTATGGAGTAACAACATGGCAGACACACTTGGCAGCAAGCCGTCGCCACGTGTATCCAATCGTGATTGGTCTTATTCCACCATCTTTTTTCCCAAGTGTTATTAGTCTTCCGCCGTATAGGATATCTGCAACTTGTTTCGGTAGTCCGCCTCTCAAGAGTAGATTGATTAAGTCAGTGATTGTCTCTACGAAATCCGTGTCTGTTGTATTGGACAGAAGGTTCTTCAGATGTTGTGGTGTGAAGCCATCTGGTCCTCCGCTAGATGCTGCAGGAAAGGAAGCAACAGCGTTACAAACCATCTTTCCAGAAACCTGTATGGCATCGAACCTGTCTTCTTGAGGGCATGGCAGTGTTCTTCTGTCTTCGTAAGCCTTTGGGTGCTTCTTCTGCAATTCTTCAATCACCCTAGGTGAATCTTCTACAGGAACATCATCAGAGCACAGCAATCGAAGGGCTCCTTTGATGTCGCCATCTTCGAGTCTGCTAGACACCGCCTGCGCAAGATATTTACTTCGATCGTAGCCCTTGTCATTCCTCCTAGTTCGTGAGTCAGATGGCGTGATTTCTTTAGCTTCATCACAGAAGACCATTCCACTACGCCAGGATTCGATGCGAGTTAGAATTATCTTGCTCAAGTTCCTGTTTCGACCTCCCCTCTTAGGCTTAGCCAGAATTATCGGTGAAAATTGGAGTAGATCTAGCCATTTTGAGGGGCTGTTTGGTTCTCGAATAACGGCCCGGAGGATCTTGGTAAGTAAGTCCCTACATGCTCCTCTTGCTGCCAGTGGGATGTGTTTCAGCAGTCGACTTCTAACCTTTGGATGGGTTAAAAAGTCTAGTAACGGCTCATTGCAGAATAGATTTTCATCGTCATCTGCATTGTACCGGGCATCAGAATGCGTTGTTTGTGATGCATTGCACTGGCTATCGTCAGAATGCTTTGTGTGTGTAGAGCGACTCCCTGTTTGCACAATGTCAATAGGCACCTGGTCTGAACCTGGACATGGGTTCCGACGCGGTCCATGGGAGTGTAGTGTGCCTTTAAAACGATGTAGTTTAAACTCGTTTAAACAAACTGGGCATACACCTACGTCTTTTGGTGACCTTTGACTCATTACTTGTGGTGGCAATGGACGAAGATACCCTCCGCCTTCCAGTTTAGTCGAAATGTATTATTGTTATGCATGGATACTTGAACAGGAATGGAAATGAAAATATCTGGAGTGGGAGGAATGAAACTGGATATCAATATGTTGTTTAAAATGTAAATAAATCAACGTCTTTACTGCGTTGCTAGGCAACACGCATTATGACGTCGTATGATCATAACTGTTTTACCGGTGTAAATCATGAAGTCAAATTCTGGTTTCCAGCTGAACAGTTTACACATTTAAACTAAAATCCTTCAAAATCCAGAGTCTGACGCCAGAAAATATTTAGATACTCCAGGTCCTGGTGTCAATAGATGCACAGTGGTATAAAAACGTGTTCTGACGAGCTATAGATACTTTTAAAAACTACAAAACTCAAGAGAGATAAATCTCGTCGACAGACTCGTTAACTCGTTAATAATAATTATTATTATTATTATTATTATTATTATTATTCTTATTATTATTATTATAAATTTTGGTCCGAGCTACCTCAGATGCCTCAGAAATTAAAAACTTGTCCGAAGAATTAAAGAATCCATTCTGGGATAGTAATAACTCGTCAAGATCCGTCGAACCAAAGTTTCCTTGGAAGGATATGGCCTTTAGGCGTTGGAATATGATGGCAATGCGCTGATTAATAGAGAGTTGGTTTCTCTCGAGTTACCGGTGATGCGAGAAAGACAGGAACCCGACTCGTTGATGTAAAGTATGCCACTGTTGTTATTGGAACTAGTGTCTAATACGCCAACGGGACAAAGTGGTTGGTTTGTGCGGTGCATTGTATTGTATTGTATTGTATTGCATTGTATTCCGCGCACGTCCTATCTGCTGAGACTGATGTGGATGAAGGTACGTAGGATGCGGCCAGAGTATCTGTTACCGTGACATCCAAAATCAAAGCATGGCACATCCGCCATGGATTAAGAGTTAGGCCGTCAGGTGTTCTTCCGTTCTCTATGCTAACGCCAAGTGACTCCTTCACTGCTGGGAAACACGCGCGACCTCGCCAGATCAGATCACTGAGGCTCGCATGTCTGGCGGCTCTCTGTGGAAATCTCTCAAGGAAATCAACTACCTATGCCCTTCGCCCACGGTCTCATGACAGGGTCTTGACTCTTATCGAAAATAATACCAGGAAAACATTTGTAGGAAGAATGTTGTACTCCTATTGATTTTGTGTTTTGTCTTATGATGTTTGTACACCGGAGTGTGGCTCTCCTGCAACCGGTTTAATAAAGAATATACTTACTTACTTACTTACTTACTTACTGGTTCTAGGGAGCAACATAGCCCATGAGAACCATTGGCCCTGACAACGGTCCCGCAACGACACTCATGAGGTTCGCAGCTGTTGACTCCTATTCTGAGTCTTACGGCAACTGACACGCCTTATAAGGCTTATAATTATTATAATTATAATAATATTTGTTGTTGTTATTATTATTATGCGTTTATTAAGCGCCACTACTAATTACGACATATCTCGCAGTTGCAATGCCACCCTGTCTTAAGGTTTATATAGGACCGTTTTACAACGTTTTAAAGGTGTCTAAAACATAGCGCTCGAACTAATTGGCAACCATGTAATTTATATACATACTAGCAGTTTTTACCCGGCGTTCGCCCGGGTTTTCCTCCGGGTTTTCCTCAGCGCCCGTGTATTTGAATTTAGCGACATCTTCGTCAGCGCCCGTGAATTTGAATTTAACGATGTGAAAATTTTTCGTGTGTCCCTCTGGCGACTTTACGCGCTGGCTTGAAATAGTTTAAAATACAACTCTATATAATTATACTCCTAGGTAGCTAGAATTCAATGGCATTGAAACTCTGGCCACATCGAAACTTAAAATGTCCAAATATCGGAATTTAAAGTAAAATTTGAGTTGAAATATAGTTGGGTTGAGATCTATAGAAATTCAAATGAAAACGTTCGTTAAAAATTTCGTATCGCAAAAGTGTTGCATTGGCGAATTTTTAATTCCGATGACCTAGAAATTCTTCTGATGTTAAATCAACGGTCATCGTGATTGGTTGCGAATCAGAGCGTTGACCTATATGTGTGACGTAAGATTGCATATTTAATTAGCATGCGTGACGTGGCCAAAATCGATGCATGTGAAATGTGGATTTGGAGGAGAATGCTGAGGGTCTCCTGGACTGAGAAGATAACAAATGAACATATACTGGAAGAGATAGGACATCTAAGAGGACAAATGACACTGAGGCAAAGAGCGGCGAGACAGAAAATGATGTACTTTGGCCATGTGATGCGTGCGGACGGCATGGAAAAGGAGATGATGCTGGCGTGTGGGGAGGGAAGACGAGGAAGAGGACGACCAAGAAAGAGATGGATGGAGGAGATACACGAGACAATGAGGATGAATCTTCCGGAACTGAGAGAGGCGACGAGAGATCGGAACACATGGAGAAGGCTGACTATGGCAGTCGCTAGGATTCAGCGAATCGACAGCACAAGGTGACAAGGTGACGTGGCCTTACTATGGCCATGGTGTAAGAGACCGGTATTGAGATATAGCCTCGTCGAAAAGTTGGAAATTTAAAATGGCCATATATCGGTGTTTAAATGAAATTGCGAGCTGAAAATAGTCGCGTTGATCATGCCGTGGCGTAATAATGTTGTGTAAAATTTTGTAAATCGCTAAAGCGTTCCGTTTCCGGAGCCTTTAGACACGGACAAACAAACATAAGGAAGGACAACGTAAACAAAGTAAGACTTATAATATAAGATGCCACGTGTTGAGCGATTCTGAGAGACTTTTAAGTGGCGCTTTATAAATGCCTTGTTACATTACAATAATTATATTACACATAGATGCATATTTATCGCCTATTCGTTTTCATGTGTCTATTGATTGCGCTCTGACGATTCAGCTGCCTTGTCCCACAATGCTTTTCTTGCACTGTGAATCTGAACCCTTTTGTAGCGCCTGTTGTTAAGAAGCTAAGCATGCGGTGCATGAATGGTTGGAAAAGTCGCCACTGGTGAGCTCTCGTGTGCACGAACGAAGTGCGATCTAGAATTCAGAGCGGTCCATGTTGCACGGACAACAGCCGGTGGCGTTGCCGTGTTGCAACGACGACAGCCGATCGTGTTGCATTATCTTGAATCCAACCGTTGCTTGCTACCTCCATTGTTTGGCTTCTTTGGTACTTGCTTGCTCAGTTAGACTGGCTTACTCATTTCCTCTGACTTTGGTGATCAGATAGGGAGAGAGAGACAGATGAGACACAGAGAGAGAGAGAGAGAGAGAGAGAGAGAGAGAGAGAGAGAGAGAGAGAGAGAGAGAGAGAGAGAGAGAGAGAGAGAGAGAGAGAGAGAGAGAGAGAGAGAGTGACAGAGGCAGACAGAGAGAGAGAGACAGGGAGAGACACAGAGAGACAGAGACAGAGAGAGAGAGAGACAGAGAGGAGAGAGAGAGAGAGAGAGAGAGAGAGAGAGAGAGAGAGAGAGAGAGTGACGAAGAGAGCAGACAGAGAGAGAGAAACGTTCAGGCAGACAGAGAGACAGAGACAGAGAGAGAGAGAGAGAGAGAGAGAGAGAGCCACACAGAAAGACATCTACGGAGGGAGACTGAGAGAGACACAGATAGAGACAGACAGACAGAGAACAAGACAGACGGAGAGACAGACAGACAGAGAACAAGACAGATAGAGAGAGACACACCGATAGATAGAAAGAGATTATACAGAGAGACGAACTTCTGTCTCTGTGTTTTTGTCTCTGTTCGCGTCTGTGTGTGTCTCTCTCTGCCTCTGTCATTATCTGTGTCTGTTTCTCTCTGTATATGTATGTTTCACCCTGTCTCTGTCTCTGCCTCTATCTGTCTCTATTTCTGTCTCTGTATGTCTTCCTCTGACTAACAGAGTAATTACAAAATTATGAATTATACAGGTCTTCAACCATATTCGTTGTATAGCAATCAAACGCACATCCAAACACGCACACACGCACACAAACACACAGCCACTAACAAACTCACTCGCTCACTCACTCAGTTTTTTTGCTCTATTTTTTCTCTCTTAATAGTTGTCTCTCTTTTGTGTTTCTAGGTTTCTCTGCTTGTTAATACGCTGCGGGACTTCTTGAAGAGGAGCAGGTATGATTATTATACCTGTTTATTTGCATTATTTTAATTTATATACATGACTATTATAGAAGATCAGTAACTGTTGATAGCGTCAAATGATGAAGAATTACATGGTAGTCATTCTTTATCAGTGCCATTGTTAAATATTATTTATCTCGCATAATCTCAATCTCCTCTCAATCTCCTGTTACTCTCCTGTTAATCCGTTCAATTCCTACGCGATAGATTCCTGACTTGGAATTCTGACCAGATGATCTATTGAAGTTGTAGTTCTCATTCCACCCATGATAGATGTCGTGACAATTGGAACTGACGAACCACAAGTAGTCTTCGGTGTTGCTCCGCGTATCATTTGCTATCTGTGTAAGTGATGTCCCTGTCAGTATGCCTCTTGTATCATTAGATGTTCGAGAGTCGTTTAGTTATAGACAGAGTTCTTCACGTAACAATAATGACGAATCGTGTGGACGCATTCGACAGTTAGAGAGGTTGGTTCTCGTCCGCTCGAAGACAAAAGAAGAGAGAGACGGTGATTGACACAGAGAGAGCGAGAGACAGACAGCCAGACAAGGAGAAATAGGGAGGAGAGAGAGACGCAGTCAGAGATACGGAGAAAGAGAGGGACAACCACAGAAGAGATATAGAGAGGGAGAGGAAGGTGAGCGGTGTATCTTCGGAATAAGACATTTCTCCAGGAGCAGAATGTTTTCCAACGCTCATCTTACCCGACGGCTTCCTGTCGACTCCAACCCTTTAGAAGAAGACATGTCACGGAATATCTAACGCTGCGCATAATATAGGCGTTATATAAATGTATATAATCGTACCGAGACATACGTATATATATATATATATATATATATATATATATATATATATATATGTCCACCTATATATATAATATATATATAATATATATATATAATATATATATATACAAGTACAAAAGAATATGTAAATAGGTATATCTTTGTGCGCGCGCCTGTGTGTTTGCATGCATTCGTGCTTATGTGTGTGTTTGTTCACACATATGCATATTATACTTACGAAGATAGACGTCTCTGGTGTCTCGAGAAACAAATCGGTTCCTATGTAATGTGCCACGAAGTCGTTTAGCATCGCTTTTCATTTCTGGCGTCACGGGTTCTAACTCGTCAAAGTATCGACATTAGTGTGATTCTCCTTACAGATTTGATTTTAGTTATAGTTACAGTTATAGTTAATGGTTTTATTTTAGTTATAGTTATAGTTATAGTTAGTATTATTTTTTAGTTATAGTTATAGTTATAGTTAATGGATATTTATTTTAGTTAATTTTAGTTACTACTTAGTTACAATAATTAAGGCTATAAGTAAAATTGTGCATATTAACACGCTGTTTCACAATTTGCTCAGAGCTTTGAAAGCCTTTGAGGCATGGGTGCATTCAGCTTCATGAATACACGAGTTTCCAAAGTAACTGATAAGTTGCATAATAAAAATATCGCATTTTTCGTTCTCATTTATGTCGCATCATCCATATTGCACTTCCTATTTTTATTTTTTGTAATAACGAAAATAAAGATGAATTTTCGTTATTGTTATTTTCGTTATAGTTATAGTTATAGTTAATGATATTTTTTAGTTATAGTTATAGTTATCGTTAACGAAATCATTTTATTTTCGTTAACGATTATTTTCGTTATCGTTATCGTTAACGAGAATCACACTGATCGACATAAAAGAAGAATAAGGAGCGCAGATAGACGGATGAAAAGAGAGAGAGAACAATGGAGGAGAGAGAGTGACAGACACACAGACAGACAGATACAGATATAAATGGACAGAGGAATTGAGATATAATGTGCGATGTGAAGAAGAGAGACATAGAAGGATAAAGAGATAAAAACGAATAAAAGCCACGGAGTTAACGAGAGAGACATCAGAGATACAGGAGAGAGATAGACAGACAGACAGAGACGGAGCCAGAAAGAAACAAGTGATGATGATGAAGAAAGTTGTAGTGAAGATAACGATGATTGCGATAACGACGACATGGATGATGATAATGATAATCCACAACAACGATTAAATGCTAGAGATCAATAGGCATTTGAAACCAACGGGATTTGATGCGGTTTACCCAATTGTATCAACGCGTCACATTCGGTGCTGTTTAGCGTTGGCTTTCGTTCTTCTTCAGCGTCGGTGTTTCCTGTTTTCATCTTGCACCTGACTTCTTCCTCAGAGTGCATCCCTTACCCAGTGTTGTATCAATTACATTCTAAATGTAATTCAATTATAATTGCAATTACATGCCTGTAAATGTAATTGAATTACAATTACAATTACTTGATTGTGAAAGTAATTGAATTACAATTACATTTTGATTGTAATTCAATTACCAATTACTTTTCAATTATTCCTTTAAAATTGTCAAATGATTTAGAATTTTTTCGATAATTTTTAATTTAGCCTACTCTATTTAACTAAAACATCCAATGGACCAATGGCCTGTAAATTGCAATAATATATACATTCAATTGTATTATAAGTTTGTCAGGTTTACACAAAATACGATTTGCAATTATAATCCATTAAAACAAGTTAGAGTTTATTTGATTTTTAGTAGAAGTTTGTCAAAATGATAGTCTGTTAGAGAACTTAGTTGATTGCGCCTGGGTGAGTGAGTCAATTCGTCGAGCAGTGCTAAAGAGACGCTCAACTGGAGCTGAAGATGGAAGCTCTGTTTCTGTAGGCAGCCGCAGTAAGCTAGCTAAGAATGAGTGCATGACTGCATGGATAATGAAGGCCAGCCCTTGCTTGCCCTTGAGGTCTATCCAAGTGTGCTGTAAGATTGTAAGGAAAGAATAATGTTGACAATTATGGTTGCCATGCAAACATAATGCAGAGAAGTTTATTCAATTAAACGGGTGGCCCGGGTCAACCCGGCAGGCTGGCTTTTTATGCTGACTTTATGAAAGTAATTTGTAATTGACACTTCATTCAATTACAAATTACATGCAAAATAGTAATTGAAATACAATTACAATTACTGGACTTAAAATGTAATTCAATTACAATTACAATTACAGAACTTGTAATTCAATTACGTAATTCAATTACATATATTTCAATTACTGAACAACACTGCCCTTACCTTTCCGAGTTTGGTCTTATCATTGAAAGTCGTACAGTAATCCCTCCATGATATACTTTGGGCGTTCTTGATGATCTTTTGTGTGACTCCTGTGATGTGTTGGCATTCGCCAGGGTCCGTTAGGTCCCGAGTTCTCTGCATCGCTCTCGGTGCCTCACTGAGCCTCTTAACGTGTCGTGTATGGGGAACATTCCTGCTATTTTTTCCTACAGAGGAATTGACATTGGGATGTGTACCATCGCTATCTCCTTCAGTCTGTCTATGATGTTGATGTGGCTTACCTCAATGTCGCCTGTGACGAGTTCGTTCATACCTGTGTCTCTCTGCAGTCGTTGTTGAGGGCCAGCCAGTTCTCCTTTCAGTTGAACCACATCGGTATGAAGGACTCTTCGACAGGGACTGCCTCATAGCTGGGGGCGAGGGTGTGCGAGTGGTCACTTGCCATGAAGTCGTTCAGGACTGTCCAAATGGGCAGAACAAGTCTGGAAACTATGCTGGGTTTCCCTCCTCGCCCTTGACGTCCTGCTACTATTTACGTCTCTACCATCCCTTCGGTTGACGGTTTGGAAACCATCCAGGTCATCATCACACGCCGATTCAGCATCGGCGGCAGATGCCCCCCACTACTACTACTACTACTACTACTACTACTACTACTACTACTACTACTACTACTACTACTACTACTACTACTACTACTACTACTACTACTACTACTACTACTACTACTACTACTACTACTACTACTACTTGCACTATTGCTGTTGCTGCTGCTATTTTGGGTTGTAGCGACATGTCAGCAGCTAAGGCAGTTGTTGATTTATTTTTTTGTCTGTGCAATATCGGCCGATTATGTTTTTAATTAATTGCGGAATTGGCTCAACAAATTTTGACCTTTGTTTTTGAGATTTCGTAAATGAATCCGTTCTATTTTGTACTTTTTGTAGTAATTTCTATTCTTTAGCGACATTCTGTGGCTGTCATTGACGTCGACCTTGCCATACGTGTTATCTATGACACAAGGCAGGTTTTAACGCTAAGCAAAGATTGTGTCTGTTTAACGACTCTGCGTCGTACTAAGATGATTAGCGTCGTTCTCCTACTTTATCTAGGAATACAGAAAGCGGCGGTGATGGAGACACATGCTTAGGCTTATGCAAATAGTTAATTTGCTTAAGTTGATTGGGACAATCCAACAGTGTAAGGAGATCTAGTGACATCAAAGGTCGTTGTTCAGTATTTACTGGAAGCACGACGATGACGGTGGAAATAAAGCCCGTTGACGGCGACAGAAATTTTCCTGAACAGTTCTCAACGCTTGTACGGCACAATAAAACCAATTTTTAAAACATATTACACGACGATTGAATAGATAATATAACCACCTTTCACACAGATAACATGACGAATAGATGGATACAGAGTTTAGCGACATCTCATGGCAACAAAGGCCTTTAGCGTCGACAGATATTCTATTCAACAGTTCTCTCCGTTCGTATAAATTATTGCATAGTAGTACAGCATTTACTATCTAGAGAAAGGTTCACAATGATCGTAATAAAATGACAGCTCTTCTGCCTTTAGTTGTATGGCAAATATCAAACTTAAAAGAGGTGTGGAATTATTTTGAATGGTTCTCAGTATGGATGGATTGATGGATCGATGGAGCGACAGATGAATGGAGTCAGAAACTTTTCCACGTTTTATAGGGATTAATTAGCCAGACCATCTCAAATTTTTATTTATTGTAAAGCAAGGTCATAAGGTCAACCTCAGTGACAATGGTAACCAATAGATTGCATTACATTTTAGTTATTATTTGTAATTACGTGCGATTAATTTTGATAGACGTCTTCTTTTCTGTATACGATCTAGGCAGCCAATAGTTTCCGTTCGCTTTAAACACCTTTTAAAACATGTTACTCAATGTTATATAAATATCCAAAGGCGTCCCCTTGGTGAGTGTTCAATCCGCTACACGAGTTATGCCATAGGGACGGTGAGAAATGTTCAATGGACTAATATAAGGGAAAGGTGACGAAACTCGGTCACTGATTTGTAGATGAGTAGTGATAGTTCAAAATCTAAATAAAGAAGGAGGGCAACGCTAATCACCTTTGTAACTGTCTCTGCCATTGTTTCTGTTGCCGTCAACAGCCTTTGATGCCTTCAGATGTCGATATATTAAGCTATTTATTTACTATGTACTAATCGCTAGTTTCTGTTAAAGTATGCGATGTCATAATAAAGACCACTAGCGTCGCCCTCCTCCTTTATCCAGGATTCCGACTGGCAACACCAGAAAACGACATTGGCGTAGTCAAATTTTAAATAAATAGGCTAATGTTCTGGGTGGGATCCGACATCGACTTTACGCGCTGGCTTGAAATAGTTTAAAATACAACTCTATATAATTATACTCCTAGGTAGCTAGAATTCAATGGCATTGAAACTCTGGCCACATCGAAACTTAAAATGTCCAAATATCGGAATTTAAAGTAAAATTTGAGTTGAAATATAGTTGGGTTGAGATCTATAGAAGAAATTCAAATGAAAACGTTCGTTAAAAATTTCGTATCGCAAAAGTGTTGCATTGGCGAATTTTTAATTCCGATGACCTAGAAATTCTTCTGATGTTAAATCAACGGTCATCGTGATTGGTTGCGAATCAGAGCGTTGACCTATATGTGTGACGTAAGATTGCATATTTAATTAGCATGCGTGACGTGGCCAAAATCGATGCATGTGAAATGTGGATTTGGAGGAGAATGCTGAGGGTCTCCTGGACTGAGAAGATAACAAATGAACATATACTGGAAGAGATAGGACATCTAAGAGGACAAATGACACTGAGGCAAAGAGCGGCGAGACAGAAAATGATGTACTTTGGCCATGTGATGCGTGCGGACGGCATGGAAAAGGAGATGATGCTGGCGTGTGGGGAGGGAAGACGAGGAAGAGGACGACCAAGAAAGAGATGGATGGAGGAGATACACGAGACAATGAGGATGAATCTTCCGGAACTGAGAGAGGCGACGAGAGATCGGAACACATGGAGAAGGCTGACTATGGCAGTCGCTAGGATTCAGCGAATCGACAGCACAAGGTGACAAAAGGTGACGTGGTACTATACTATGGCCATGGTGTAAGAGACCGGTATTGAGATATAGCCTCGTCGAAAAGTTGGAAATTTAAAATGGCCATATATCGGTGTTTAAATGAAATTGCGAGCTGAAAATAGTCGCGTTGATCATGCCGTGGCGTAATAATGTTGTGTAAAATTTTGTAAATCGCTAAAGCGTTCCGTTTCGGAGCCTTTAGACACGGACAAACAAACATAAGGAAGGACAACGTAAACAAAGTAAGACTTATAATATAAGATGCCACGTGTTGAGCGATTCTGAGAGACTTTTAAGTGGCGCTTTATAAATGCCTTGTTACATTACAATAATTATATTACACATAGATGCATATTTATCGCCTATTCGTTTTCATGTGTCTATTGATTGCGCTCTGACGATTCAGCTGCCTTGTCCCACAATGCTTTTCTTGCACTGTGAATCTGAACCCTTTTGTAGCGCCTGTTGTTAAGAAGCTAAGCATGCGGTGCATGAATGGTTGGAAAAGTCGCCACTGGTGAGCTCTCGTGTGCACGAACGAAGTGCGATCTAGAATTCAGAGCGGTCCATGTTGCACGGACAACAGCCGGTGGCGTTGCCGTGTTGCAACGACGACAGCCGATCGTGTTGCATTATCTTGAATCCAACCGTTGCTTGCTACCTCCATTGTTTGGCTTCTTTGGTACTTGCTTGCTCAGTTAGACTGGCTTACTCATTTCCTCTGACTTTGGTGATCAGATAGGGAGAGAGAGACAGATGAGACAGAGAGAGAGAGAGAGAGAGAGAGAGAGAGAGAGAGAGAGAGAGAGAGAGAGAGAGAGAGAGAGAGAGAGAGAGAGAGAGAGAGAGAGAGAGAGAGAGACAGAGAGAGTAGAGAGAGAGAGAGAGTGAGACGAGAGACAGACAGACAGAGACAGAGAGAGAGAGAGACAGACAGAGAGGAGAGAGAGAGAGAGACAGAGAGAGAGAGAGAGAGAGAGAGAGAGTGACGAAGAGGCAGACAGAGAGAGAGAGAGACAGGGAGAGACACAGAGAGACAGAGACAGAGAGAGAGAGAGAGAGAGAGAGAGAGAGAGAGAGACACACACATCTACGTGGAGGGAGACTGAGAGAGACAGATAGAGACAGACAGACAGAGAACAAGACAGACGGAGAGACAGACAGACAGAGAACAAGACAGATAGAGAGAGACACACCGATAGATAGAAAGAGATTATACAGAGAGACGAACTTCTGTCTCTGTGTTTTTGTCTCTGTTCGCGTCTGTGTGTGTCTCTCTCTGCCTCTGTCATTATCTGTGTCTGTTTCTCTCTGTATATGTATGTTTCACCCTGTCTCTGTCTCTGCCTCTATCTGTCTCTATTTCTGTCTCTGTATGTCTTCCTCTGACTAACAGAGTAATTACAAAATTATGAATTATACAGGTCTTCAACCATATTCGTTGTATAGCAATCAAACGCACATCCAAACACGCACACACGCACACAAACACACAGCCACTAACAAACTCACTCGCTCACTCACTCAGTTTTTTTGCTCTATTTTTTCTCTCTTAATAGTTGTCTCTCTTTTGTGTTTCTAGGTTTCTCTGCTTGTTAATACGCTGCGGGACTTCTTGAAGAGGAGCAGGTATGATTATTATACCTGTTTATTTGCATTATTTTAATTTATATACATGACTATTATAGAAGATCAGTAACTGTTGATAGCGTCAAATGATGAAGAATTACATGGTAGTCATTCTTTATCAGTGCCATTGTTAAATATTATTTATCTCGCATAATCTCAATCTCCTCTCAATCTCCTGTTACTCTCCTGTTAATCCGTTCAATTCCTACGCGATAGATTCCTGACTTGGAATTCTGACCAGATGATCTATTGAAGTTGTAGTTCTCATTCCACCCATGATAGATGTCGTGACAATTGGAACTGACGAACCACAAGTAGTCTTCGGTGTTGCTCCGCGTATCATTTGCTATCTGTGTAAGTGATGTCCCTGTCAGTATGCCTCTTGTATCATTAGATGTTCGAGAGTCGTTTAGTTATAGACAGAGTTCTTCACGTAACATTATGACGAATCGTGGGACGCATTCGACAGTTAGAGAGGTTGGTTCTCGTCCGCTCGAAGACAAAAGAAGAGAGAGACGGTGATTGACACAGAGAGAGCGAGAGACAGACAGCCAGACAAGGAGAAATAGGGAGGAGAGAGAGACGCAGTCAGAGATACGGAGAAAGAGAGGGACAACCACAGAAGAGATATAGAGAGGGAGAGGAAGGTGAGCGGTGTATCTTCGGAATAAGACATTTCTCCAGGAGCAGAATGTTTTCCAACGCTCATCTTACCCGACGGCTTCCTGTCGACTCCAACCCTTTAGAAGAAGACATGTCACGGAATATCTAACGCTGCGCATAATATAGGCGTTATATAAATGTATATAATCGTACCGAAGACATACGGCTATATATATATATATATATATATATATATATATATATATATATATGTCCACCTATATATATAATATATATATAATATATATATATAATATATATATATACAAGTACAATATAATATGTAAATAGGTATATCTTTGTGCGCGCGCCTGTGTGTTTGCATGCATTCGTGCTTATGTGTGTGTTTTTTCACGCATATGCATTGTTATGCTTACGAAGATAGACGTCTCTGGTGTCTCGAGAAACAAATCGGTTCCTATGTAATGTGCCACGAAGTCGTTTAGCATCGCTTTTCATTTCTGGCGTCACGGGTTCTAACTCGTCAAAGTATCGACATTAGTGTGATTCTCCTTACAGATTTGATTTTAGTTATAGTTACAGTTATAGTTAATGGTTTTTATTTTAGTTATAGTTATAGTTATAGTTAGTATTATTTTTTTTAGTTATAGTTATAGTTATAGTTAATGGATATTTATTTTAGTTAATTTTAGTTACTACTTAGTTACAATAATTAAGGCTATAAGTAAAATTGTGCATATTAACACGTTGTTTCACAATTTTGCTCAGAGCTTTGAAAGCCTTTGAGGCATGGGTGCATTCAGCTTCAGGAATACACGAGTTTCCAAAGTAACTGATAAGTTGCATAATAAAAATATCGCATTTTCGTTCTCATTTATGTCGAATCGTCCATATTGCACTTCCTATTTTTATTTTTTGTATTAACGAAAATAAAGATGAATTTTCGTTATTGTTATTTTTCGTTATAGTTATAGTTATAGTTAATGATATTTTTTAGTTATAGTTATAGTTATCGTTAACGAAATCATTTTATTTTCGTTAACGATTATTTTCGTTATCGTTATCGTTAACGAGAATCACACTGATCGACATAAAAGAAGAATAAGGAGCGCAGATAGACGGATGAAAAGAGAGAGAGACAATGGAGGAGAGAGTGACAGACACACAGACAGACAGATACAGATATAAATGGGACAGAGGAATTGAGATATAATGTGCGATGTGAAGAAGAGAGACATAGAAGGATAAAGAGATAAAAACGAATAAAAGCCACGGAGTTAACGAGAGAGACATCAGAGATACAGGAGAGAGAGATAGACAGACAGACAGAGACGGAGCCAGAAAGAAACAAGTGATGATGATGAAGAAAGTTGTAGTGAAGATAACGATGATTGCGATAACGACGACATGGATGATGATAATGATAATCCACAACAACGATTAAATGCTAGAGATCAATAGGCATTTGAAACCAACGGGATTTGATGCGGTTTACCCAATTGTATCAACGCGTCACATTCGGTGCTGTTTAGCGTTGGCTTTCGTTCTTCTTCAGCGTCGGTGTTTCCTGTTTTCATCTTGCACCTGACTTCTTCCTCAGAGTGCATCCCTTACCCAGTGTTGTATCAATTACATTCTAAATGTAATTCAATTATAATTGCAATTACATGCCTGTAAATGTAATTGAATTACAATTACAATTACTTGATTGTGAAAGTAATTGAATTACAATTACATTTTGATTGTAATTCAATTACCAATTACTTTTCAATTATTCCTTTAAAATTGTCAAATGATTTAGAATTTTTTCGATAATTTTTAATTTAGCCTACTCTATTTAACTAAAACATCCAATGGACCAATGGCCTGTAAATTGCAATAATATATACATTCAATTGTATTATAAGTTTGTCAGGTTTACACAAAATACGATTTGCAATTATAATCCATTAAAACAAGTTAGAGTTTATTTGATTTTTAGTAGAAGTTTGTCAAAATGATAGTCTGTTAGAGAACTTAGTTGATTGCGCCTGGGTGAGTGAGTCAATTCGTCCAGCAGTGCTAAAGAGACGCTCAACTGGAGCTGAAGATGGAAGCTGTTTTCTGTAGGCAGCCGCAGTAAGCTAGCTAAGAATGAGTGCATGACTGCATGGATAATGAAGGCCAGCCCTTGCTTGCCCTTGAGGTCTATCCAAGTGTGCTGTAAGATTGTAAGGAAAGAATAATGTTGACAATTATGGTTGCCATGCAAACATAATGCAGAGAAGTTTATTCAATTAAACGGGTGGCCCGGGTCAACCCGGCAGGCTGGCTTTTTATGCTGACTTTATGAAAGTAATTTGTAATTGACACTTCATTCAATTACAAATTACATGCAAAATAGTAATTGAAATACAATTACAATTACTGGACTTAAAATGTAATTCAATTACAATTACAATTACAGAACTTGTAATTCAATTACGTAATTCAATTACATATATTTCAATTACTGAACAACACTGCCCTTACCTTTCCGAGTTTGGTCTTATCATTGAAAGTCGTACAGTAATCCCTCCATGATATACTTTGGGCGTTCTTGATGATCTTTTGTGTGACTCCTGTGATGTGTTGGCATTCGCCAGGGTCCGTTAGGTCCCGAGTTCTCTGCATCGCTCTCGGTGCCTCACTGAGCCTCTTAACGTGTCGTGTATGGGGAACATTCCTGCTATTTTTTCCTACAGAGGAATTGACATTGGGATGTGTACCATCGCTATCTCCTTCAGTCTGTCTATGATGTTGATGTGGCTTACCTCAATGTCGCCTGTGACGAGTTCGTTCATACCTGTGTCTCTCTGCAGTCGTTGTTGAGGGCCAGCCAGTTCTCCTTTCAGTTGAACCACATCGGTATGAAGGACTCTTCGACAGGGACTGCCTCATAGCTGGGGGCGAGGGTGTGCGAGTGGTCACTTGCCATGAAGTCGTTCAGGACTGTCCAAATGGGCAGAACAAGTCTGGAAACTATGCTGGGTTTCCCTCCTCGCCCTTGACGTCCTGCTACTATTTACGTCTCTACCATCCCTTCGGTTGACGGTTTGGAAACCATCCAGGTCATCATCACACGCCGATTCAGCATCGGCGGCAGATGCCCCCCCACTACTACTACTACTACTACTACTACTACTACTACTACTACTACTACTACTACTACTACTACTACTACTACTACTACTACTACTACTACTACTACTACTACTACTACTACTACTACTACTACTACTTCTGCTGCTGTTGCTGTTGCTGCTATTATTTTGGGTTGTAGCGACATGTCAGCAGCTAAGGCAGTTGTTGATTTATTTTTTTGTCTGTGCAATATCGGCCGATTTTTTTGATTAATTGCGGAATTGGCTCGACAAATTTTGACCTTGTTTTTGAGATTTCGTAAATGAATCCGTTCTATTTTGTACTTTTTGTAGTAATTTCTATTCTTTAGCGACATTCTGTGGCTGTCATTGACGTCGACCTTGCCATACGTGTTATCTATGACACAAGGCAGGTTTTAACGCTAAGCAAAGATTGTGTCTGTTTAACGACTCTGCGTCGTACTAAGATGATTAGCGTCGTTCTCCTACTTTATCTAGGAATACAGAAAGCGGCGGTGATGGAGACACATGCTTAGGCTTATGCAAATAGTTAATTTGCTTAAGTTGATTGGGACAATCCAACAGTGTAAGGAGATCTAGTGACATCAAAGGTCGTTGTTCAGTATTTACTGGAAGCACGACGATGACGGTGGAAATAAAGCCCGTTGACGGCGACAGAAATTTTCCTGAACAGTTCTCAACGCTTGTACGGCACAATAAAACCAATTTTTAAAACATATTACACGACGATTGAATAGATAATATAACCACCTTTCACACAGATAACATGACGAATAGATGGATACAGAGTTTAGCGACATCTCATGGCAACAAAGGCCTTTAGCGTCGACAGATATTCTATTCAACAGTTCTCTCCGTTCGTATAAATTATTGCATAGTAGTACAGCATTTACTATCTAGAGAAAGGTTCACAATGATCGTAATAAAATGACAGCTCTTCTGCCTTTAGTTGTATGGCAAATATCAAACTTAAAAGAGGTGTGGAATTATTTTGAATGGTTCTCAGTATGGATGGATTGATGGATCGATGGAGCGACAGATGAATGGAGTCAGAAACTTTTCCACGTTTTATAGGGATTAATTAGCCAGACCATCTCAAATTTTTATTTATTGTAAAGCAAGGTCATAAGGTCAACCTCAGTGACAATGGTAACCAATAGATTGCATTACATTTTAGTTATTATTTGTAATTACGTGCGATTAATTTTGATAGACGTCTTCTTTTCTGTATACGATCTAGGCAGCCAATAGTTTCCGTTCGCTTTAAACACCTTTTAAAACATGTTACTCAATGTTATATAAATATCCAAAGGCGTCCCCTTGGTGAGTGTTCAATCCGCTACACGAGTTATGCCATAGGGACGGTGAGAAATGTTCAATGGACTAATATAAGGGAAAGGTGACGAAACTCGGTCACTGATTTGTAGATGAGTAGTGATAGTTCAAAATCTAAATAAAGAAGGAGGGCAACGCTAATCACCTTTGTAACTGTCTCTGCCATTGTTTCTGTTGCCGTCAACAGCCTTTGATGCCTTCAGATGTCGATATATTAAGCTATTTATTTACTATGTACTAATCGCTAGTTTCTGTTAAAGTATGCGATGTCATAATAAAGACCACTAGCGTCGCCCTCCTCCTTTATCCAGGATTCCGACTGGCAACACCAGAAAACGACATTGGCGTAGTCAAATTTTAAATAAATAGGCTAATGTTCTGAAGCGGTGGGATCCGACAGTTTAACGAGATCCTGCAGTATCAAAAGTCATTGACACAAACGTGATGAAAATAATAATAATAATAATAATAATAATAATAATAATAATAATAATAATAATAATAATAATAATAATAATAATAATAATAATAATATAATAATAATAATAATAATAACAACAACAACAACAACAACAACAACAACAACAACAACAACAACAGTGTTTTATCCAATGCGCTATCGGGCCCCCAGTTGTTTTACTCGTGTAATATCGCAATAGAGTCACAATCGTGAGTTTAAAATACGTCTTATGGCAACAAACGCATTGGAAGGCCGCCAAAAATTATTTTGAACAGTTCTCACAGTTTCCATGGAATAAAAAAGGATCAGTTTCACCTACAGGTCGAATATACCGTTTAAAAGAACATACTTAGTACTTGGTCTATCCAGTGCAGGTCTGCAAATCATCGGGCAACGCATCTCCTCCACTCATCTCTGTCTCTGGAACGATCTACCTCCTGAATTCCGCACTTTTTCGGTTCCTCCACCTTCATCGCCAATCATCCACCATCATCTGCCTCAGGCTCCTCTATCCATCACCCCCAAGGCTTTCCACTCGAAACTAAAGTCTCTGCTTTTCAAGAACTCTTATCCTGACACATCTGATCCTGTACCTTCCAATCCTCGACCTAAAAGACACCCGCCTTAACATCTGCTGTGCCCTCTCTGATCCCCTGGAAACCGGACTCGGACCTCCCTCGGACTACTCTTTTGGACAACCCCTCTGATTAGACGCAGCGCTCGTGAATAAGCTGGTGCCCTGCGCTTGGCTTTCGAGTGGCGCTTTAGAAGTTTGGAGATTACGATTACGATTACGACGATTACGTCCATATGTAGCCAGATGCTCCGCCCCCCTCCCACGACATCTCCAGGAATCTCAAGTCGTCTCCGATGGTTTCCGACCAGTTCTTCCGGGTTCTTCCTCTCTTTCTTCTCCCTCCAGAATGCCAGAACATCACTTGTTTGACTCTTCTATCTGCATCCATACGGAAAACATGCCCCATCCACTTCAATCTTTTTAAGTGTATAACTGTTTGAACTTTTCTCACCATTCATATAATTATGGCATAATACAGCAATACTCAACTGCGAGGAAATGGTCTAGATTTAATAAAAGTTTACTTTTCTTAACGTTGTTATAGCTTCGCTGTGAACAACAATAGAGGTGTCCTAGGAGAAAATGTTATTTGACAACAATTATGTAGTCTGCCACGATTATTAAGTGGCATACAATCGCTCTTATGTGCAACTTATTAACTAGGATCCTGAGTGGCCGAGTGGGTTGGTAGCCTGCTCGTCACGCTGGCGCCCCGGGTTCGCTTCCCGGTCGGGTCGGTTTATCAGAGATTAATTTCTCGGATCTTTACTGCGGGTGGCTCGGTCGCATTATAAACGTAGAGTACAATACAACACACAATACAACACATCACAATACAACTGGGGCACGGTGGTTTAGGGGTATGTTCGGTGCCTTGCCGCTGGAGGGTTGCGGGTTCGAATCCACCTCAAAGTCGCCGCGTAGGGACCCTGGGCAAGTCCTTCACTCGCAGTTGCTCATGCGCTTCGGCGTGAAACTCCGATTCAGCGTTCGCGCAGTAGTCGGGAGCGCCTCTGAATGGGAAATCTGGTAGGGGCGCTATAACAAGTGTTCAAATACAATACAATACAATACAATAGATTTTGTAGGCGGTATAAAGAGTCACCATTCCAATTGTAATTGTAATTATCAGTTTATTTAACGCCACTCGTGGTTGAAATCAACAACAGGCGATCACTTCTCTAGCGTAAAAGAGCAAGTCATCTTGGCCTACGTCATTATCATCTGTAGGTTGGGCCAGACGTGGGTATGTGTGCCCGCCACCTTCGACTCTTAGTTTTTGCGTATTGATTTGCTTACTAATAAGTTTCTTTTCTTAATCAAATTCAACGCCATTTGAGCTAGCGTAGTGATTACCTTTGATCAGTTTTCCAGGAGTGGCGACGAGTGGCGCTATAAAAATTTATAGTGACAATAACGCTTGTAATCCATATTAGCCTTTGAAAAATTATTATTCAGAAGATCTTACGGAAAACCGTGTGTCAGTTATTAACCGTGATAAGCTTTGTTGTCATCAAAAACACGCGAATCTCTAAAGACACCTTTATAACGTTTATCACCTATGCTATAAGAGGAACAAATATAAATCGCCAATAACTAAATTTCTGTCCCGCAGATTGTCAAAGGTCGGTGTCAGTGATAAGGTGTTGTTAAACACTGGAAATAAACTGTTTTCGCTACAGTCAACTTCTAGCCTATGATTAACTTTCATAAAATCCTCGCTCTGGTTAACGCGAAGGCGACCTGAAACGGTTCTAGCAACCGTACTCTAGACACCTCTAAATAGCGTTCAAACCACTACTACTACTCTACCTACAGCTGCGATCTTATCAGGTGGCATATCTCAGCTACCTCTGAACGTCCTCTTATCTGGGGAACTACTGTCTCTGCCCGTTCTCTTAAGACTTCTTTTTTCGAGGGGTTCTTCGCACAGGGAGCGGCTCTGATTAGGTTGTACTGTGAGAGGCGCTTTATAAGTCCGTAAATAGAGTAGAATATGATAAAATTATTTCATTACCGTTATTATTTGACGGTAATGGCAGTTGCAGTCACTTAGTTGTGAGAATTAATGACAATCAGTAGAGAACGGTAATCAATGGATTGCTGCAATTAGTAAGCAAATACCAAAAGGCCTTATATACACGGTGATTCATTAAAAAACGTTCCCCTACATAAGTTAGCATAACTCATGTAGATGACCATCAATTTTATTGAAATTTCAGAACAATGACGCTTGATGCTCTAGCCAAGTGCTACATAAATTGTTTCACATTCAAAGCCAAAATGACGTAACGCGAATGACGAAACTAATGACGTCACGACTAGCTCGACAAAATGGTGTTTACCGAAGAAGATAAACATGCTATAACATTTCTAAGAAAGAATAAAAATTACGGTGCAATATTACAGAGATGTTCTACTAAAACAGGGCCTTTTACCAGACATTCGTGACATTACCGATGAGTATTTCATCTTCCAGCAGGATAGCGCTCCTGCGCACAGAGCACGGGACACTGTTGCGTTACTGGAAACTGAAACACCTGATTTCATCCCGCCTACTTTGTGGCCACCCAACAGCCCTGATTTAAATCCAGTGGACTATAAGATATGGAGTGTCATGCAAGAGAAGGTCTACAGATCTCGAATATGTGATGTCAGTGAGTTGCGAAGTCGAATTGTGGAGGCATGGGACGAAATGGATCAGCGCATCATTGATGAATCAGTCAAACAGTGTCGTACTCGTCTTCGCGCATGCGTAGTTTCCAATGGGGGTCAATTTGAACATAAACGTTAACTTTCCTAATGTTTAGAAATAACTCCTCTGTCTTCCTTTAAAATTTCTTTGACATAGCATGACATTTGACGGAGTTACAGTGAAATATGCAGGGGGACGTTTTTTAATGAATCACCGTGTATAAAAATTATTAATAGTCTGACGTGTGTATGGTTGGTCCTTATACGCCACGGTTCACATTACTTTCCCTGGGGGTGGGGGCACATTACAAAGAAACTTCGAGAACAGCAGCTCTGGCAACCACAAAATGCATTTTCCCGCTTTAAACACCTTTAAAGTGCTTTTATGGCTGCTTATTTATTCGTCTAGAGCACTTGCAAATTGATCATACTTCTCAAGCCCAATGTATTACATCATATTATGAACGGTAAGAACTGTTCAAACTAATTTCTGCCAACGTCAACGGCCTTCATTGCCATTAGTACGTAAGTAAATAAGTAAATCTTTTATTTATTTCCTTAATTTATTTATATAAGATGTCTTTAAATTCTGGATCCATCCGAACGGTCTGAAATCTTTGGATAGACCTTTGAGTGAATAGCTATAATAAATTGCTTCTGTGTATTACAAGGAGGCATATTGGTTAGTAGGACTGCGATGCTAATAATAGTAATAGCAATGCGCCTCTGAGTAGTCCTCTGGAAGGGGCGCTATATAAATTTATGAATGAATGAATGAATGAATGAATGAAATAATGAATGAATGAATGGTATTCTTGATATAATATTGATGTTGAATCGGCTGAGAACTTTACCCATAACGAATGCGTATACGATAATCTAATCTAAGCACTTCTATAGCGCCATTTGTAATAGGCCTAATGCTCAAGGTATCGGTCGATGATTGTCACTGCAGTGTTAAACTCGTGTAGGCCAAATTCCCGAGTGGGTGAGGTCGAAAGCCAAGAAGGAAATCCGAGAAGACTCGGAAACAGCCGACGAAGGTAAAAAACCAAGGAAGAGATGAGTTTCTGGTCGATATCTAAGCCACTCACCCTCCAACAATCTTCATTCTCGTGTCCCTCTGCTTATCACCAAACAGGCTTTCCATTCTAAACTTAAATTTCAATTCTTTAAGAATTTCTCCCCTAATCCATCCGATCCTACGCCTTCGAAGCTTTCTCGTCCTCAACGAAACCCAACTTAACCCTAGGGCTACCAAGCTTTTTTGTGACATCGGCTACCAAGGGGGGGGGTGGTGGTTACCACTCCCCTCTGGATTTCGTGTTTGGTTTCACATATCATAACTTGTAATATAGCAATGGATTCAGCATTCATTTCCGCACAGAATGGTATATTTAGTTGTACATTATGTGAATGCACCTCGAAATTACATCAATTTTAACAACGGAACCCATTAATTAGCAGTATTTTATATTATTGCGTATATTTTGTACTTTTTGGACAAACAAATATAAGATTATGTGTGTTTTGAAACTAATCTGTGTATAAAAGATACAAACAATCATCCCTACACATGTTTATATAGTATAAATGTACATCCATACATATATATCCATACATATAATTATATCGGTTTACGTTGTAATGCTGTATTCAGCCATTTTCACACAGATTACGCATATTATTATTTATTTTGATCACTTCCGGTTTTCATAAGACAAAGATGTAGGTATGCGAATGAAGCCCTGCATTCCCTCTAAAGAATGGTATAATTGTTTCTCTTCTAGGAAGAATAGTCAATAAGCTATAGTCGAAAAACTAAGGGGTGGTGGTATCCATCCCCCTGCATGGTGCCTCCAGTATATCAGGTATAACTTTTAAATAGCGTGGGCTACCACCATGATGTTTACCTCAAAATGTGCGCCAATGAATCTGCTACAGCTACCTAAAATGCAAAAATTATATTCCATATGGGAAAAAAATTATGCATAAAAACGTAGGGGGGGTGGCAACCACCCCCCTTGGTAGCCCGAGGGTTAACAGATGCTCTGCATCCTCTCCCTGTGGCAGCCGGACTCCGACCTTACGATGGACATCGATCTCTCGACAACCCCTCTGATACGACGCAGCGCTCGGGAATAAGCTGATGCCCTGCGCTTAGCTTCATAGTAGCGCTTTAGAAATTTGGAACTTACGAGATCTGAAGACCAGATTTGATTTAGAAGAGCAGACTTTTACTTTCTAAAGTCTAGGACCAGCAGAAGAAGCGGCGCGCCAACCAAGAGCCGTCCTTCAATATCTATAACGTTCTAAAGGAGAAAGTGAGAAGACCTGGTATAGGATAATACGTCACGTCCTTGAACAATAGAACAATTAAAGCTCTAAACCATTTTCAAGTCTGTCATTGTGAAAACGGCAGCAATCAGCTTAATTATTATTACGCATTTATTTAGCGCCGAATATAAGAGCCAAGCATCAATCGATGGCACTGAGCAGTTGTCATGAAAGACTTATTCAAGGTCCCTATACAGAAACCGGCTGAGAGGATGAGACTCGAACTGGTACTCTCCGTGTTACAAGGACAGTGCTCACTCAGTCAATAGTTTATCATTCCTCTCTTATGGCATAAAATGCCTTTGACATCGATTAGAAAAGTTCTTTAAAATTTTCAACATACCATAGCGTAGGATCTATAGCGTTCATCATCATAATCATCATCATCATCGTCATCATCATCATCATCATCAATACTATTCATGCTGTTTGTGTTCTGTTTTTCTTAAATGATATAATTTGTGCTTGAAAGAAGATGGCTGTACTAGTAATTGTAGTGGAGCCTTGGTATTCTCTGTAAATGATATCTGTAGTTGGCTTTGGTTAGATATCTGTTGGTGTCTTGTGCCTTATAAACCGTCGATATAAAAGGGGATGTATCATGTTGCTCTCTTGGGAAACAGAGCTGCATAACTATTATTACGTATTTATTATGCTCTACACTCTAATGACCAAGCTTCAATTTACGGCGCTGAGCAGTTGTCAGTGAGGGACTCGCTCAACGTCCCTATACAGAAACCGTCTGAGAGTAACAGACTAGAACTATTACTGTCTGCGTTATAAGGCGAGCGATCATCCAATCCTTTAATTACGTCTAATTAATTATTGTCTTATGGCATGAAATGCCGTTGACATCGATAGGAAAAGTTCTTTAGCATTTTCAACATACCATAACATGAATGCCATGGAAATTCTTAACCAATCTCATACAATGTGTTAAGCTGTGTTACGCTTATATAGCATCTGTTGCCCACTAAACAAAGGTGTCAAAACAGCGAAAATTTTCACCATGCCATAGCGAAGGATTCAACGCAATTTCAAAATTTACTGTTTTCAATCAATCAATCAATCAATCAATCAATCAATCAATCAATCAATCAATCAATCAATCAATCAATCAATCAATCAATCAATCAATCAATCAATCAATCAATCAATCAGTCAAAAGGTTTCTAGTCTATAATAATAATAATAATAATAATAATAATAATAATAATAATAATAATAATAATAATAATAATAATAATAATAATAATAATAATAATAATAATAATATAATAATAATAATAATAATAATAATAATAAACAATTGACAAATAAATAATTGACAAAACGACTGACAACACCATTCCAGAATAACAATCTTCTCCAGCAGTCTCCGGACTTTTTAGGCCACCTGAGGGATCCTTGATACCTCGGGTAAAAAAATAATAATAATAATAATAATATTTTTCTTTAATGAAGCGCCTGACAAACGCACTGCGCTGTACATTTACATGTTATGACAATTAAACAATTCACAAGAACACAAATGACAGAAGACATAATAATAATAATAATTACTATTATTTTATTCTTTATTGAAGCACCTGACAAAAGCGATGCGCTGTACATGTACATGTTATGACGATCAAACAATTCACAAGAACACAAATCACTGATGACATAAATAAACAAAGTTGCAGCCATGCAAGGCGCAAGCTCATTGTACTTTTGCCGCCACCTTGGGAATAAAGGCATGAGCTAAACCCAGGTGGAAATTTACGGGAATCGAACCGGGTCCGTGAAGACTTCAGACAAGAGTGTTAACCTTTATTCTATCCAGCTCCCCTTAAATTATGTTATAGCATTGGTTGCCAACGTATGAAGAATGTCGGAGAATGTCCGTGCTAAAGTAGCTAAACCATCGTCCGTAGTAAAAGTTTCCATCCTTTTGTCACTTGAAATCGACGCTACGCGGCACTATTTGCATTACGGGTCTTCTCGGGATTGTGATCGCAGTACTTCATTGTTTAACGACACTTCGTGGCTGCCATTGCCGTTCTAAACCTTAGGGCCAGCAAAAGGAAAGGTGCGCCAACCGAGAACCTTTCTTGTCAGCTATAACGCACAACAGAAGACAGTCAGATGATTTTACAGAATATAATATAATGTCACGTTCTTAAATTGAATAATAATTATTAATGCTCTAAGCCATTTTATGGTAGGCCCATGTCTGTTAAAATTGTAGCATACAGCTGTTTTATTATAACGCATATATTAAGCACCACAACACGATAGCCAATTGTCAGTTGATGCGCTGAACAGTTGTCAGTTAGGGACTCATTCAAAGGTCCCTGCACAGAAACCGTCTCTCTCCGCGTTGGTTGGTCCTTATACGCCACCGTACGATTTACTCTACTTAAAGTAAGTAAGTAAGAATATTCTTTATTTGACTACCAGCAAACGCACAGTAGCTTACAGAAAAAATAAATAATACAAACATTTATGCAAAGTCATATAACATTCTCATAATAAAACTTCTTTTAGCAAAGGCATCAATTCTAGGTAGGGTGAGATCATGTGGTCTGGGTCGCGTATTGTATGGAGTGACCTTACGGGGAGGGAGGAGGTCGTGAAGGACGTGACAAGGGTTTGAGAGAATTGAACGGAAAAGAGTAGAATCAGCTCTAGAACAGTGTTTGTCGAAACTAGGAAAATCGGCAGGGAGTAAGCCTGAACGGGTCAATTTTCTCAGAATACCGTTAAGTCGTTTACGCTCCCCTACAGTGGCAAATCCCCACCAAACAGGGGAGGCATAAAGTAGCCGTGCGAGGGTAGTAGCTCTAACAACGTCAAAGAGACGTTGACCGTGGAGACCGTGGGCGACCAAAACACGTAGCGCGAACATGGATTGTCGGGCTTTGCAGCATATTTTGTCAATGTGTGCCCCAAAGCCAATCCGATCAGAGATAGTGACACCCAAAATAACCATCTCCTGGACCCGCTCGATGCCAGGGATGGGGGAAGGGAGGGCAATAGCTTTGGACCTCGGTCGTCTAACGACCATTTCTCTGGTCTTAGCATGGTTTAATTTAAGATTGCTAATGGATGCCCATTGAGAGATATGATCAAGTTCAGAAAGAGTGCTGTCAATGCAGGAAGCAGGAATCAGCAAGTAGCTATCGTCGGCATATTTAGGAAGGCGGTTTCCACTGCATTTAGGTTTAAGGGTACAAATAGCTATGACAAAATCAGTAGGTCCAAGGCCAGAGCCTTGCACTATGCTGGCATTAATGGTACAGAGGGGAGAGATTTCACCCCCAAATTTAGTACAATGCTGACGCTCGTGCAAGAGAGCAAGTATCCAGTTGTACAAAAAATCCGGAATGGGTTGAGCTGCTAGTTGATCAGCTAGGTGTTTGTGTCTAACCGTGTCGAAAGCCTTACTAAAATCAAGAGACAGGAGCCTAACATAGGGCTCAGATTCGAGCATCGATTGAAGTTCATGGGTTATGGATATCAGTGCAGCAGATGTGGATCCGGAAGGGCGGAAAGCGAATTGGTCCGTAAAAATCCTGTTAGAGCATGGTTGAGTGATAAAAGGGTAAAAGTACCTACGTACAACCATTTTCTCCAAGATGCGTGAGAGGATGGAAGTGATAGAGATGGGTCTAAAATCAGCTTCTTTAAGAGGACGGGAAATCTTGGGTATGGGGGTGATCATACTGAGGCGCCACTGTAAAGGGACATAAGAATTGGTAAGAGAGCACACAAACAGATCCGTAACAGGCTGAACTAAAAGATGCGCCATGGTTGATATCAGCCAGGAGGGTATGCCATCATGGCCGGTGGAGGTGCCTTTGACTGATGCAAGTGCTCTATAAACATCAAACAGATCAAAATTAACAGCATTGGCTTGCACAACAGTTTGTTTAAGGGAAGGTGGAACATAATCAGGATCAGTGGATATGTTCATGTAGTGGAGGTTGAGCGACGATGCCGTGATAGACCCAATGTTGGCACTGACCATGCCCGGGTGGTCACCATCCCTCAGACGGCGGACCTCCGTCCAAAGGCGACGAGAACCTCGCTCCAAACCCACAAAAGATTCCGAGTTTTTGCGGGAGATAGCTTTGTTTATTCTGGCAGCGATGGTTGTCGCCTTTTCAAATCGATGTTTTCTCAGAAGTTTACATCTCTTTCGAAGAAGATATTTAATATAAGGAGTCATATATGGCGGGTCTTTATCACGTATAGTGACCTCACTGAGGGGGGAAAAGCGGTCCAAGGCTGTCTCAATGGTCGTGTAGAAGTCAGCGAACATAGCAATAGGAGTACGGTCAGTTTCAGAAGTGGTCCATGGGTAATTCTCGAGGTAAGTATGTAATGCAGCCATGCGTCCTGGTGTGCGTAACCGAAAACTAGTCACATATCTGTCAGCTCGATCCATTGAACAGTCTGCGGATCCGACCGGGCGCTTGGCGGAATCAGCAACAGAATGGCTTAAAACCGCTGCGTGTTTCGTGCTGACTGTGGAGGTAATGGCCACACAGGAGTAGAAAAGTTTCTCAGATGCGTAGATACGATCGAGAGGGTGTCCTGCGTGTGTAAGACCCTCAAACTCAGGAATAAGGCCTAGTTGGAGTATGGCTAGTGATGGAATCTGGTTGAAATCTCCAAGTAGCATTACGATAGGACTACTTGCACGATCGTATATTTCATCAAGAGTGGTATCAATGGTTGAGAGGAGGTGGTCAACATCGTATCTCGGCTTGGGTGGATGGTAAATGCCACCTATGTAGTAACATCTATTCGCCACGGTTGCAGTTATCCACAGTAACTCAAGTTCAGTAGCGTACGGTGTTGTAGGTTTGAATATTGTAGGATTTAGAGAAGGTCGGCAGTATATGGCGACGCCCCCTCCTTTGCGTCCGGCTCGGTCCCTCCTGAAAAGGATATAGCCAGGGATGTTGAACGTGACGTCAAGATGGTAAGGTTTCAACCAGCTTTCGACGAGAACAACAATGTCTGGGTTGAAAGCAAGTATGTCGGACTTTAGGTGGTCTAAGGCGTTAGGTTTGGCGATGCTGGTAGGATTCAATAGAAGTATGCTTGGATGAATGGAGGAATGAATGGCGTCTTGGTTGATTCTCCAGATCTTTCTCTGTTGCCCAGGTGAATTGGTGATTGGGTAAACAAGCTGTCGGTGTCGTCGATCCCATGTCCTACGTGAACACATCAGGCGCGTTCGGTTAAATACTTGGGCGCATAATTATAAGCATCACTGCATGCAACGTTCAGCAGAGCATCCATAGACTTATAAATAGCTCTCCTTGGTCACGTGCATATACGACCGATGCTAGCGCCATCTAGACGGTGATGTATGGATGTTCATTTGGTCAGTTGATGTTTGTACGGCTGTCCATAAAGACTGTTCTGCGTTGTCGTCGAAGGCAGACACATGTGACTAACTCTGTGGAGAGAAAGAGTATCGCACGCATTCAGATCGAGTCTTGCACGGACTCTACGGATGGAAACCATTCGTCAGGTTTTAGTGTCAGATCTAAAGAGCTATACTTACAACTCAGTTTCATACTAGAGGTCAGTCAGTACCTAGCATCTCTCTTTCAGTCTGTCTGTCTGTCTCTGTCTCTCTCTATCTGTCTCATTTTCACCATCCCTGGCCTCTGTCTCTGTCTCTCTTTCTATATTTCTATATTCCAATCTCTGTCTGTCTCTATCCCTCTCTCTGCCTCTACCTATCCCACCTTTGTCCCTGTCTATGTAGCTGTCTCTATCAATATATATCTCTCTATCTCGTTCACCATCCATCTCTCTCTCTGTCTCTGTCTCTGTCTGTCTGCCTATCTCTGTTTCTGTTACTCTCTCTCTGTCTCTCTCTCTGCCTCTGTCTCTGTCTCTGTCTGTCTGCCTATCTCTGTTTCTGTCACTCTCTGTCTCTATCTCTAATCCCATAGATGGCCTACATATCTCGAAGATGGAAGTCATTTTTCAATCGATAGTTACTTCAAGAATCCTGTATGCATTACTTTCCTATGCTGGATCTTTCACATCACGTGATATTGCGCCCGTTAATGCATCCATGAAAAATGGCAAGAACGTGAGACGATCCAAACTGCAGAAGAGTAGGCCTACTTAGAAGAGCTGTTTGTTTGAGCAGACAGGAAACTCTTCTAGAAATGGCATTTCCGTGGCCACTGCATTCATCGGCTCTGGTCACCTTTTCGTGAGGACAAAGTAGATCTACCTGGACAGTTTGGTCATTCTCCTGTCTCACCTGTTAATTCACCACTCCTCCGCTTGCACTCTCCTCTGTCACTTTCCGCTCACGACTGTTACAGTAGAACTCGGTGAACCACAAGACAGATTTAAAATTGGATTCTTTGCTCAATGGGCAACCAGTGAAATGAATCTCCTATGACTGTGATTATACCAATATTTATGGGTCTGTCTTTGGCTCCAGCGAAAGTATTCTCATCCATTTGTAGATTGTAAAGATCTTCCATTGTTATTTCTTTAAGACGATCAATACAGTTTCTTCCCTTATCTTCGTTAATTAACTTTTGTTCATCTTATCCGCTTGACCTAAAATAGAGTGGATTGTAGAGAGACGCAGGAGTGCCATCGGTTGATACATTTTGTAGCAATAGCAGTTTTAAGATTTGGTTAGATTGAATTGAAATGCGCTCTTGACATATGCGTACACTGGTGTACATATAGACACATGCATGCATACATTGCCTGTATATGTCGTGCCTTGAAGCGAGGTACATCATCCGCAGACATCCTTATTAGATCTTAAGGATGAGTCGCATAAGTGGATAAAATCAATCGCTTCAATAGCCACTGGCGTCTCGTCATCATTTGCTAGTAGCCAGAGGCTTTGATGTTGCCCTCGCCGTTGTTCTGGGTTGGGACTGGCACCACCGATAATTGTGGTGACGGAATTTAATTAGTAATAGTTTCTGTTTAACGAGACTGTGTCATAGCAAAGATGATCAGCGTCGTCCTTGCACTTTATCTCGGCTTGAGACTGCGCGACAGGCAGACAGGCAGAGTGAAGAATTAGGAGAGGGAGCAAGAGAGGCATACAGACAGAGAGTTCACAGATAGAGACAGACAGACAGAGAGAAAGAGGGAGAGAGCGACAGAGAGACAGGGAGAGAGACAGAGACAGAGACAGAGAGACAGAGACAGAGAGGGCAATTCAGAAGTTTCCATGCCATCGACCACTGGACCATTAGCGCTCTGTCCATCGTAGCGTAGTCCTGTACTGCCACCACCTCTGACAAAGTGTCCTGCATGCCACTGCATTTCGAACTTTCTTCTTTTGCGGAACCGTAAATATTTTATTAATTGATTAACCAGAGTCAACGATTCTCCAATTAAACACCTTTAAAGCGGCGTCAACCGGTGCTATATAAGGATAGAATACAGTTTGCCAATTATTAGTGAATTTTAGCGTCAAACAGAAGGAAGGTTTTAGCTTAGCATAGCTCGAATTTAAATCTAGGCATTCTCTGCTTATGATCATGGCTTGTTGTATAATAGGTTTAGCTATGATCACGGTTTTCTTTTGACAGAAAACAATGATGATCTTATCCTTTATTCAGTTTTGTACAGTTTCTTGGCTTTTCTTTAGACAATAATTATTTAGACAATAAGACACGATCTTTTCTTCCTGACTCAATCCTTCCTTCCCTCTGTCATACTTCCCTCTTTCATCAGTCCGATGATTTATCGCCACTGTAAGATTAGATAATCGGAAGGTATTGACCAAACAGAGCGAGTAGTGTTCATGGACAAAAAAATATCTACATCCAGAAGCATTCTAGGTGTTAATGGTTTATGAAGCGAATGATTTACTATAATACTGAGAAGATAACTTGAAGGGGCGTTATATAAAAACTCGTTAATATTAATACTTAATACTCCCTAATGGATCTTGGAATCAAACGACATTTATGAGGTGAAAATTGACTTTAAAATACCTCTGTCTATATGTCTGTCTCTGTCTCTGCTATGACTGCTATATCCTATGCTCTCTCTGCCTTGACTTTGTCAGCAAGACAATCTAATGAATTAAATGTATGCTGGCATTCTTTATATCTCCCTATAATTATTTGGGTTTAATAAATGGGAAAGTCTTACAAGTTTTATTAATGGACTAGGTAGGCTGAATTTCACTTTTCTGGCGAAATTACGCCGTTGTAAACTGTATATCCATTTGATCTACTCTGAAAATGTTGCATTTTATAATCTGTTTTGGACATTCCTATTAGACAATTTCCATAATGATGATTGCCTTGCCTTGGTATTCGTGAAGAAACATGATGCCATTACACAACTGTATAATAAGTTTGATGACTTGTGTTGACAGAGCTGAGCTTTTGTGGTCTATAATTAATGCCCTGTGGACTATAATTAATGCTCTTTCTTCTCTTTTCTCATTTTTTTATTGTTTGGTTGTTGTTCTGCCTCTTTGGCGTAATAAAGTGTTCATTAATTGATGGTTGGTTAGTTCGTTGCTGTTTAACATTAGGAATTTTAAGGCAGTTGACTGTATTATTTAGAACAAGGTTTAACGTCGTCATATGACATCAAAGGCCGTTGACGACAAGTTGACTGTAGGTGATGTGTGTAAGTATATAATTATAACTTAACACAAAAACGTTATAACGGTGTCTAAGTGGCAGTAGTAGTTTTGTAGTTGTAGTTCTGTAGTAGTAGTAGGTTTGGTTTATCGGGGCTGTGTCATAAGAAAGACGATTAGCTTCTCCCTCCTCCTTTAACCTTTTGAGGTCTATTTTTTAAGGAGATGTGATGTTGAGTCGTCAATCACTTGCGATTCTAAGTATACGAGTTACAGTGTTGATGATATATTCGTTTATTTATCAAGCAGGAAGACACACCACTTCACAACTTACATACACAAAGGCTACTATAAAGAAAAAAGGGAGTAATCTTTGTTTTTAAGATTTGGGTCAACGTGGTGGCTTAAAAATTCGCTTGTATAGAACTCTAGGTATAAAGTTCTTAGAGTCTTTTGGAGGAAGTACAAAGTCATGTGCACGAGGTCGGAGAGCGTAGGGTCGCAGCACAGGTGGCGGAAAGAAGCGTCGTAGGACGTGCATCTCATTCCAAATGATGGACTGGAGGAGGCGGTCTTCAGCTGACGAGACTCGCTCTTCGATGGTTGCGGTTCCAGATGGTAGATAACCCAGGCGTGCAGCTCTTGCAAGAAACCGTTCAAGTCTGTTGCGATCAGCTGCTGACGCTAGGCCCCACCATGCTGGAGCCGCGTATAGCAACCTTGAGACGGTGCTGGCCTCGGCAACCAGGTGTAACGCCTTTGGTGGAAGACCATGCGCTCGGAGGACTCGCAGGGCGTGCAGGGAGGCAGAGCTGGCCTCTATGATTTCGTCCACATGGCCGATGACGCTGAGATCGCGCCCGAGGGTGACACCGAGGATACGCATAGAGTCGACTCGGAGCACACCATCAAGCGGAGGTGGCGGCTCAAAACAGCTCCTCCTCGCAACGAGCATCTCACGGGACTTGGTAACGTTTAGTCTGAGATTGTTTATCGCCGCCCATCTTGATACGTTGCTTAACTCCTCTGTGACCGTTGTTCGCGCCCTAGATCCCACCAACAGATAAGTATCATCCGCATACTTAAACATTTTGTTCTCTGGATTGACAGGGTGTAGGTCTGATGCATTGATGTCATAGGTCGAGGGTCCCAATCCGGAGCCCTGGACCACACTTGCATTGATGGACGCTGGTTTGGAGGTCCGGCCTTGAAACCTAGTGACGTGCTGACGACAGGAGAGGAATTTAACTATCCAGTTGAAGACGTGATCTTGGATGTCTAGAGCAGATAGTTTGTCAACTAAGGTAGAATGCCGGACAGTATCAAACGCTCGCGAGAAATCCAATGAGATAAGGGTGACGTAACTGTTTTCTCGTAGCATGGATGACAACTGCTGGATAAAAGCTATTAGGGCTGATGTCGTTGATCCAGTGGGACGAAAGGCGAATTGGTCTTCAAGGAGCTGCGTCATCGGAGGCATGGTGAAGGTAGGGTAAAGATGGCAATGGACGATTTCCCGCTCAACAACTCTTGATATCACCGGGGTGATCGATATTGGGCGGAAGTCAGACATCTGCTCCGGCCGCTGTACCTTGGCCACTGGAAGGTAGGGTATCGCTCAACGGGTTGGGAAGGCCATAGCAAAATCCAACCTTAAAGAACTTCGTAACATCAACCCGCGGCATGGCACAAAGAGCCTATGGAAAAAGGTCAAAGAGATAACACAGAAATCCAAAGCCACATCTAGCCCTGGTCTAGTAACGGCCGAGGACCTGAATAATCATTACGCGAAGATCTCCACTGACCCTGATTACATCTGCCCTGAGCTCAAACAAATCGCAAACGATGGTTCGTCGCACTTCACTGAGATGGATGTCTTCTACCAGTTGGATCGGCTACGCTGCACGGCAGAGGGGTTGGATGCCTTGCCAGCGTGGTTTCTGCGACTGCTTGCGCCCATAATATCATCAGTCCTGGCCCATCTCTTCAACTTATCCATCCAGACTCATCACATACCTGTTCAATGGAAAACAGCCATAATTAGACCAGTACCGAAAGTGGCAAGCCCATCCGTCCCAGCAGACTACAGGCCGATATCGGTGGTGCCGATCTTGTCCAGGCTGATGGAGCGTTCTATTGTAAGATCTTACGTCTATCCGGCCTTTGAGACCCCCTCCTTCACGGAGAAGATAGACGATCAATTCGGTTTTCGTCCCACGGGATCTACCACAGCTGCTGTCGTCACGCTCCTACACCATATAACTACACTACTCAAGACAAACGAGTTCGTGGTAGTCATCTCAATGGACTTCTCGAAGGCATTCGATACGGTCCGTCATGAATCACTTGCCACAAAGTACGCGGGAATGGAAATACCAGATGCTGTCTACAACTGGTTGATAAGCTATTTTAGAGGCAGAGGGCATGTCACGAGCTACGGTGGAGATGTCTCGGAAGTTGCCTGTATCACAGCTAGCATTGTACAGGGGTCAGTACTTGGACCGGTATCCTACGTCGTGGGTGCGTCCGACCTCCACCCTAGGCATAAATTCAACATTCTCGTCAAATTTGCCGATGACACGTATCTGTTGGTTGGATCGAGCCACCTTGGTACAGTGAGAGAGGAATTCGAGGGTATATCTGACTGGGCTAAAAAGAACAATCTGAGACTGAATACATCTAAGACCCGAGAAATGATCATCTTCGGAAAGAGAAAACCTCGTAGAGTCATCCCACCCATTGTTCCTGAGGCGGCCCGAGTAGAAACGATGCGTGTCTTGGGGGTGACCATAAGATCAGATCTGCGGATGACCACCCACGTGGACAACGTCTTGACATCATGCTCATCCTCCATGTACGCCCTGCGCGTGCTCCGATCTCACGGCCTTCCACCAAGCGCATTACATGAAGTTACAACGATGACTACCATCGCGCATCTAATGTATGCCTCCCCGGCCTGGTGGGGCTACACTAGTGCAGGGGAGCGGGACCGCATCGAGCAGCTGATGAGGACCCTGAGACGCGGACTGTATCTACCACCTCAATCACCCAGCGCGACGGAGATGGCGGAGGAAGCTGATGAGCGCTTATTTAGATCTGTGCGTAACAACGAACACCACGTACTCCATCGACTCTTCCCCCGCCTCGCCCCTCTTGTGGACATGTGCTCCGCCCTCGGGCCCATGGCTTCTCTCTTCCGGACAAAGATAATCGTAACTTCATTCCTAGAGTGCTATATAAAGACATATTCTGAATAAATCACTCAAAATTAAATTAAACGATATCTAGAAAGGACAAGGTGGCATACAAATGAACACATATATAAATATGACTAACTAATGTAACAAGCTGCGTTCTGTCAGCCTGATGTTCGGAATAAACGAAAATTGATTGATTGATTGATTGATTGGATGGATGATGGCAGTACACCACTGCTGAGGGACATATGATGCTAAGATCGTTCGAGTAATAAGGTCGGAGAGCAATGACGAGTAGACCGGAGCAGCCAGGCGAAGAAACCACGCCGGAAGGCCATCTGCTCCATCGGCCGTATGGTGTAGCCGATCCAAAATGTGGAATAGTTTGTATTCAGACATAAAAGGTTGGTCTGGTGGTGCCGTCTGTCTATGACCTGGTGGAGTATAGACTGGATCCGTGGACGTTCGCGCATAATGTTCGTTAAGATCGTCAGCTGAGAAGGGAACATCCAGATGGTCCTGCGAACGTCCCGTTAATAGTCCAGTTATTAAACAACAATTGTTCATGGAGTTTCAACAAAATAACGTCCATAGGAAAACATTTCATACAATAATTCTCACTTCTCACTGAGTGAGAGGATAGGAGATCTGACAGTGACGACTTATCACTAAATTTATATTAATGACGTCAACAGCCTTTGAGTTCATAAGGTTCCACTTTTGCTACCTTTATTGTCCACTCACCGCATGCTAAATGCAATTCCCTCCTCCTCAATCTTGAATCCTCTCAGTTTAAGCGTCTGAAACTCACTCGTTTCTTTCTGGCATGCGGATCTGGATCCTCCCTACACATCGACCTCTGGACATTCTCCTCCGACACGACGTTACGCTCGTGAATACGCTGTCGCCCTACGCTTGGCTTTAGAGTAGCGTTTAGGTGAGGTAGTGGCGGAGTTAGATTTCAAAGGTGACACAGGTTCTTTATATACGGATTCACTGAGATTTGTTTTAACGGTGTCCAGAAAAGCATTGCAGTATTTAGTGATTCACGACATCTTGTGGCAACAAAGGCCGTTAATAGTCCAGTTATTAAACAACAATAATATTGTTCATGGAGGTTCAACAAAATAACGTCCATAGGAAAACATCTCATACAATAATTCTCACTTCTCACTGAGTTATTAGAAGGTCCGCTTCAGGTACATTGAGGCTAAGGAGGCTTTCGAATGCATTATACGATCGCTTAACCCGTTTTTGCCCAGTGTTCCATTATTGGAACATTTTGCAAATACTTTACTTACTTGTAATTTAGCGCTATATAGTGAATATAATTCATCACCTGCCGTTGTAAACAGTATTTCTAAGATATATCTATCAAAAAATTATTACTTTGAATAACTAATAGTTATGAGATACGGTCTTTATGAGCACTTTTGTGTTAAAAAATTTCGACGAATTTCGACGAAAAGGTACATATATAAATAAAATTAATATAAATAAAGATCTTTTTAGAAGTTGCTGTTTTTGGTACTCTAATACCACTTATATTTCATGATAATTTTAATTAGTTTTTAGGACGAACTTTACTTTGGACTTTTTGCAATTATATTGTATGTTCCATTATTGGAACACTGGGCATATATGGGTGCAAAATTTTCTCGTTACGGCATATCGCTCTAGGCTCTTATATTGCATTTCACAATGAAATTTAGCTTGGTTTAGCGAACTTACTCGCATATAAAGATAAGTTTTTTGATTTTGCATCATCATCCATACATACATACATGCATACATACATACATGCATGCATACATACATACATGCTTACATAGGCCTACATACATACATACAGACATACATGCATACATTCATACATACATACATAAATAAATACATGGCACCAGAGTGAAGAAGATAGTGCTGATGAAAAAACTGGTGAAACCCAGTGGCGGCGCCAGGATTTCAGGTTTGGGGGGCTAAAGCTCAAAAACCTTCCCTTTTGTCCCCTCCTCGCTGTGATTTGCAGTGATTTCCCACTTTTGGGGGCTGAGCCGCAGTTAGGGGGGGCTAAGCACCCCCTAGCCCCCTGGCGCTGCCACTGGTGAAACCCTGAACATTCTGAGCGAACGATAGGTTTCAAGGTTTTGGTTCCAAGTGTCAGTGTGATTCTGGCCGGCATTCCTTTCCAAGATAATTTTCTTCGCTTGTTTGCAGGGAAAATGGTCATTTTTGTGATATTTTTCTGTTCTTTGTCTGAACTTAGGCACATGTATACTGAATATGGGCCCCAACTCTTTCTATACAGCACTGTGATAGCAGCTAGAACAAATGTGCTAGGTAACTTCACTTGAAATAATCATTGCTGTACTTGGTAATGTTGGCGTGGATTATGTATATTTCTGCACCCATATGTGCCCAGTGTTCCAATATTGGAACATAGGAACAAAATAAAAAATTTCATGGAATTTCTTAAAATAAATGAAAAATTAAGGTGGCATGGCTATTCTAGCATCAAACTGTGTAACATAACTCAAAATGAAGCAAAAATAAAATTTGGGCAAAAACGGGTTAAAGACATGTAAAAGGTGTCTAAAGACCTTTTTGAATTTACAATAAATCTATGTAATCCTTATCCTCTCCTATCTGAGAGGATAGGAGAGCTGGTGAGAGGATAGGAGATCTGGCGAGAGGAGATGAGATCTGGTGAGAGAAGAGGAGATCAGGTTAGAGGATAGGAGATCTGGCGAGAGAATTAGAGATCTGACGAGAGGAGAGGACATTTGGCGATGGGAAAGAAGATCTGGGGAGAGAAAAGGAGATCTGCTGGAAGGATAGGAGATCTGGTGAGAGGAAAGTAGATCTGGTCAGAGGAGAGATCTGGTCAGAGGATAGTAGATCTGGCGAGAGGAGAGGAGATCAAGTGAGGGGATAGGAGATTTGGTGAGAAGGATGATTTGATGAGAGGAGCGAAGATCTGGTTAGAGGAAATTAGATCTTGTGAGAGGAGATCTGGTGAGAAAAGAACAGATCTGGTGAGAGAAGAGGATATCTGGTGAGAAGAGAGGATATCTAGTGGGAGAAAGAAGATCTGGTCAGAGGAGAGATCTGGTGAGAGGATAGGAGATCAAGTGAGAGGGTAGTAGATCTGGTGAGAGGAGAGGAGATCAAGTGAGAAGATAGGCGATCTGTCTAGAAGAAGGATGACTTGGTGAGAGGAGATCTGGTGAGAGGAGAGGAGATCTTGTGAGTGGAGAGAGATCTGGTTAGAGGAGAGGAGTTCTGGTGAGAGGGTAGTAGATCTGGCGAGAGGGTAGTAGATCTGGTCAGAGGATAGGAGATCTTGTGATAAGATAGGAAAACTGGTGAAAGGAGAGGAGATAGAAGATCTGGCGAGAGGAGAGATCTTGTGAGAGGATAGATTTGGTGAGAAGATAGGGTGAGGTCTGGTGAGAGGATAAGAAATCTGGTGAGAGGATATGAGATTTGGCTAGAAGATAAGGATCTGGTGAGAGGATAGGAGGATAGGAGATCTGGTGAGTGGATAGTAGATTTAGTGAGAGCAGAGGAGATCTGGCGAGAGGAGAGGATCTCCTATTATTCCATTCCAACTTACTTATTACATTTGTTTATCCTTATGTAATTTATGTTAATAAAGTTTATAGTCAATTTCATTGAATTTGCAAATGACTTTGCATTATAAATTATGTGGGGTCAAAATGACTCCCTTGGTGCTTCCAGGAAGTTCGATTTCTCGGTACTTCTAGTGTTAATGACATCTAATGGCATCAAATGCTGTTGACAACGATAGAAAATAGTTCTGTACAGTTCTTACCGTACGAATAACATAACATAACAAGGTTTATAGTGGCTCAGAAGACTTGCATCTGTGTCAGAGCCACTCTCTCAAGTCTTATCCAATGCATCTTGACCTAGAATGCATCTTGACCTTGAATGCGAAGGATTTCAACCTGGTGGAGTACTAGATGGCTACCGCGTCTTAAACTTATAGCAAAGGTTCCAACGTTTTAAAGGTGTCTGAAAAGAGTGAGTAAACCAGTGTGTGTGTCCACAGTTTAACGGCAGCTTATGACAACATAGGCCGTTTCCGCCGACAAAGATTAGTTTTGGCATATTACAGCTCTTTAAACCAGTCGCTGCACTGATGTGTATTAATACTTCTGGATAGATAAAGTTTCGGCTATTGATCTATGGCCGACGGCGAATCACACGCGGTTTCCGTTCATGGCAGCGAGGCTGAATTTGGCCTGAGCTGCCCCAGGGAATCCTGGGATTTGCCACAATGCATCCTGGGATTTGCCCCAAAGAAGCCTGAGAGGCTGAGATTGCCCTGACTGAGCGATAATCCGAACTTTCAGAGCCCATTTGCTATCCGGTAACTATTAATAGAGATCACTGAGTCGCTGTATTAGTAGTTTCCAGCGTTTATCGACATCGTTTATCGTTTATCGCAGACCGCATCGTTCATGAAGTGCGTCTGCGAACGCCTGATAAAATGGCCAGTTTGCAGAACCATCTGGAAAGTCTTAACTGGGACGTTATTGGAGCCGACGTGGACATAGGAGATGCTTTTGCTCAATTCTACACACAGATCATGACGGCAGTCGACTTATTCTTTCCAGTCAGAAAGACGACTGTGAAGTCACGTGATCCACCGTATATGACCCCGCATCTGAAGCTCCTCCTGCGACGGCGCAATCGACTTTTTAGGAGTGGACAACACGAGGCGGCATCAGCCCTGGCTGATCGAATTCAAAGAATAATAACGAAGACTAATGCTTCATCTTTTGATGGTCTACGCAAAGGATCAAAGAAACTATGGACTGAAGTACGGCGTCTCCGAAGTGGTTGTGCCAATAGAAATGACCAGAGATCTAATGTCAATATAAATGCAGACTCTCTAAACAAGCATTATAGTAAAATATCCACCGATGACCTTTATACTGAACCCAGGCCACGTCAAACGGCTGCCCCTTTCGAAATTGATTTTATAGATGAATACCATGTCTTCACTATGTTAACAAATATCCGTGGATCTTCCGTGGGCCCGGATGGTGTCCCATCCTGGTTCTTCAGCAGCATGGCTCACCTGTTGGCTGCACCCATCACAACCCTTTTTAGAAATTCTTTGTTACATTCATATGTTCCTCCACAGTGGAAGTTAAGTTGTATTACACCAATCCCCAAATTGGCATGCCCAAGAATGGAATCGGATTACCGCCCCATCTCCATTACTTCCATCCTTTGTAGAATTCTTGAAAAAATCGTTACCCGTATATATATGTACCCGGTAATCACCAACACAGACACTAATCACAAATTTGATGATCAGTATGCCTTTAGACCTACGGGCTCAACGGCTGCTGCTTTGATGGCTGTATCTAACCACATCCTTGAAACCTTATGCTATGAACCCTATGTACGTTTGGTCTCATTGGATTTTTCCAAAGCCTTTGACACTGTCAGACATTCATATCTAGCCGAACAACTTGCTTCTCTCCCAATTCCTGATCACATTTTTAATTGGATTTTGAATTTACTTCATAATCGAAGTCATTGCACTAGGTTTAACGGTGTAATATCTTCTCTGGCACGAATTAATGCAAGTATTATTCAAGGTTCCGGTTTGGGCCCGATGGATTTCGTAGTTGCAATCTCTGACTTAAAACCTGTTAATAAATGCAATCGCATTTTTAAATATGCAGATGATTGCTATCTCGCTGTCCCTGCATCAAGTATCACTACAACTGAGATTGAGCTTGAGCATATTAGTGTATGGGCACAGAGTTGCAACCTCAAGCTTAACTCAAGCAAATCCTGTGAGATAATTTTCACGCGTCCCCGGGGTACCATCGGTATGTTCCCCCCTCCTCTAAAAGGTATCGCAAGAGTGCAAACCCTAAATATTCTTGGTGTTGAGCTTACAGCGAAATTTGGGTTCTCTAGTCACATTAAACGTCTGACCATAAAAGCAAGGCAGTCCTTTTATGCACTTCGGATCCTGAGGTCGCATGGGCTCTCGGGGGACAGTTTATTTGATGTAGTTCGTGCCACTACGGTTGGTATGATGCTGTATTGCTCGCCTGTGTGGTGGGGCTTTGCGAGAGTGCAGGAACGGGAGGCCCTTGAGGGAATTATCCGAAGGTTGGTACGCCAGGGGTACTTACCTCCATCTTCTCCCTCATTTGAGACTCTCTGCAGCAATGCGGATACTAGACTCTTTGCCTGTATTCTGCACAATCCTTTTCATGTTCTGCATAAATTGTTGCCACCGATTAAGCAATCGCGCTACTCCCTGCGGCCACGGTCCCATAACCGTGAGCTTCCCATGTCTGACAACCTGTCTCAGAAATGCTTCCTTGCCCGGATGCTATACAAATAAACGATATGTTTTCCCTAGATCTGGCTATTTAAACCCTTCTTTTTCCCCTATGACTAGCTCTAGCTCTTCTTCCTCTGTACAATAAAGCCTCTCATTCAATTCTATGGTTGTATATAGAAATTTTTGTTTATTTGTTTGAATGTATAATCTTGCTATGTACAGTGCTGTGCGTTTGCTAGTGCTTCTCAATAAAGGAAATACTTACTTACTTACTTACTTACTTGTGGCGCTCCACCTTTCTCCAGGTTTGAGACCGGAGTTACCTGACATTATTTGAACTACGGGTAGTGGCGAGGTTATGATTGCAGTACTCAATTGTTTAACGACGCCTTGTTGCTGCTATGGCGCCTTTAATGAAAGTTACTGAAAAATAAGCTTTTATTATATTTGTTTTCAGGCGCTCAGTCAAAACAAAATCGATAGGCAGGCGGGGTCATCAAAGCTTTCTAATTATCCTGCGTTGGCGTTGTGTCACGTAGGATGAGCATATAAAATAAGTAAGTAGTAGTGAAGAACAAAATCAGTGAGAGAGAAAAGGAGAGAGAGAGAGAGAGAGAGAGAGAGAGAGAGAGAGAGAGAGAGAGAGAGAGAGAGAGAGAGAGACAGAGAAAGACAGAGAGAGAAAGACAGAGAGAGAGAGAGAGAGAGAGACAGAGAGAGAGAGAGAGACAGAGAGAGACAGAGAGAGAGAGACAGAGAGACAGAGAGAGAGAGAGAGAGAGAGAGAGAGAGAGAGAGAGAGAGAGAGAGAGAGAGAGAGAGAGAGAGAGAGAGAGAGAGAGAGAGAGAGAGAGAGAGGCTGGGAGAGAGAGGCTGGGAGAGAGAGGCTGGGAGAGAGAGGCTGGGAGAGAGATAGGTTGACATACAGAAAGCAGCAGAAACAGAAAGCCTGAGCTGTAAATGGAGGACGCAAGTGGTAGGGGCCTACAGATAAAGAGTCAGATATATATATATATATATATATATATATATATATATATATATATATATATATATATATATATATATATAATCATAAACAAATAGAGATATCCAGAGGGTCAGAGAAAGATAAAGAAAGACAGACTGAGTGGTGCAGGCAGATAGACAGACGAATGGACGTACGTACAGTCGTACAGACAGACAGAATGAGTCAGAGTTCTCCAGTCATCAGTGTATAAAAGTTAGTATAAATAGTATATTTAATGAATGCCAGTTCGAATATGACAATAAGTCTATAATTAGATACGACGGTTAGAACATTAAAACCGACGTAGATTCCTTATATATAGCTTCACTCAGATTCGTTTTAATGGTGTCCAAAAAAGCATTGGATTATCCAGAACTCCGACATATTTTGTCAGAAAAAAACATGCAGCATAATAATTATACACTGTTTAACGACGTATATTATGGTCTTTGCATTGTATATTACACACCGACGCTATAGAAGTTCTTCATTAGTAATAACAGTAACTCAACCACTGTTCATCCTCTGGCAGTGCCAGTCCCAAGCCTGTAGAAAGGATGAGGGCGACATTAATCATTTTTGTTATGACAGAATGTCGTTAAACAGCGACTATCCAACCAGGGCCATTAACATTGATCGTGCCTTGCCTTACTAAAAGAGTGAAGAAACAAAGACGTAGAAAATTATATTAATGAAGAGAATTAAAATAATAAAGTCAAATATACATGAAAATCAGCAATTCAATTCTTAATTATTTTCAGCGTTTAGCGACATCTTGCGGTGTCAGGGCCGTTAACGTCAACCTTTTAGTTTGTGAGCTAATTGGAGATTGCAATTTTGTACGGATGGAAGAAAATAAATCTTCATTTTCTTAAATATTGAGAAGTTCATAAACAGTAGTGATAATTCTAATGATAATCGATCTTGCATTGTTTAATACAACAGTGAACAGATAAAACGAGCGCGGCACGCCTCATTGGCCGCATCGCAAGATTCGGCCATGTTAGTGATTACATGCGGGATGTCTTGCACTGGCTCCCTTTCCCGCAGCGGATAACTTACCGGCTCTCTGCCTTGGTCTGGCGCTGCCTCGCGGGTGTGGCCCCTGTTTACTTACAGGCGCTGTGCTGCTCCACCCTGAGCGTCCAGCGCCGTGGTTCTCTCCGTTCCTCTAAGCAGGTTGAGCTTCTTGTTCCCCGGTCACGGACGCCGTGCCTTTTCTGTTGCTGGCCCTGCAATCTGGAATGAGCTCCCTGTGGATCTACGCCTGATGCATAGAGCCCTTGTGGCCACATTCTTCTCGAACCTGAAAACTGTTCTCTTTAGCCGGGGTTGAGTCGGGAGCGCTTCTGAGTAGATAACCTTGAAGGGGCGCTATATAAATCTCTTAAATGAATGAATTAATGAGAACATTCAGAGGCTTCAGCATTAAAACCATTTGATATGTAGGCTATATATAGCGTCGTGTGAAGTCTATAAAAGGTGTCTTTATAAAGAATTGCAATTTTAAGATTTTGATGAAATCTTTTGGTTATCCGGGTCGTTGCTTTTTATTGTAATATTTGGTTTCAATTATGGATCCAAAGTTCAATTACATCTTATGGACACAAAGGCAGATGATGTTGGCAGAAATAATTTTAAACGGTTCTCATCGTTCCTATGGCATAAAACAACGCGTAATTTTTTTAATTAACCGATGAAACCAACAGTTTAACAAGATCTTATGAATATTTAAACTGACTAGTTGCATTTATCCAGGCTTCGGTGGTGGCACCATAATGAAACGACTGTGTCGCTGTTGCAGTGGCACTTGGATGGATGGATTATTACAGTTTAACGACGTTTTATGTCATCAAAAGTTCTTCAAAATCTTCAACATATCCTAACGAATATTTGTTCGGAATGATTAATCAAAACGATTATCTAAAGGAATTGCTGGATCCACAGTTTAACGGCAGCTTATGACAACATAGGCCGTAGCCGCCGACAAAGTTTATTTTGGCATATTGGGTCGGGAGCGCCTCTGAGTAGTTATCTTGAAGGGGCGCTATATAAATTCCATAGATAGATAGATAGATAGATTACAGCTCATGTCGAATACCTGGGAATGCTTATTTATTTATCCAATGTTTAATGACATCTTTTAGCAACAAAGGCCGTTGACGTCTTTAAAGTTTTTAATGCATTTCAGTTCATTTTCGTGTAGTGTTTTCATCAGTTTTCTTTATCTTTTTCCGTCTTGGATTCTATTTCTGAAAGGATATTGACGACTTTAAAGTTTTTGACGTATTTAAATTCATTTTCGAATAATGTTTTTCATCAGAATTCTTTCTCTTTTCTTGTCTTTGCTTCTTTTCTGACAGGAAGTTGCAACGATGAAATTTGACAGGTGGTTGCTCTTTTTTCTCTCCTTTTTTTCCTTGCTCACCGTGTCTCATGCTTAAATATAACCAGTTGCCAACTTAACAAAGGTGTTTAAAAAGCGGAAAAGTTCTGTAAAATTGTCAGCGAACGATAGTGAAGGATTGAACGCAATTTCTTTCAATTGATTTTCCTTTCTTAGTCTTAACCCTCGGGTTTTTATGCATATTTTTTTTCATATGGAATATAATTTTTACATTTCAAGTAGCTGTAGCAGGTTCATTTGCGCAGATTTTGAGGTAAACATCATGGTGGTATCTCACGCCATTCAAAAGTTATACCCGATATACCCGAGGTACCAGAGGGGTGGGTGGGTGGATACCACCCCCTTGGTTTTTCTACTATAGCGTATTCATTTTTCTTCCTGGAACAGAAACAAATAGGCCATTCTGTAACGGGAATGCAGGGCTACATTTGCTTGCTTACTTTTTTGTCTTTTGAAAACTGGAAGTTATCAAAATAAATTATAATACGCGTTATCTGTCTGAAAATGGCTGATGCAACATCACAAAGTAAACCGATATTTCTACATAAACGTTTGTCGACAGCTACAGATTTAGAACTTATATTAGCTTAAACAGATACTGAAGATGAAGTGACAAGCCAGTTTACAGGAAGCATTCGCACAAAACAACGGGAGTAGTTTGCAAAAAATACAAGGACCACTGACATATTTGACTGCCGTGAACAATAACGTGAAGTCTTGTTTCATGTTGCCTTTAGATTTCGCTACAACTATACAGACTATGGACTACTTTGTAGGCTATTGTTACAAATTATGTTTAAAATGTTCTTGGATACATAGATCTGTTTTAAAACACACATAATCTTATATTTGTTTATCCAAAAAGATATTTGTTTATCCAAAAAGTACAATATGTACGCAATAATATAAAATATCGCTAATTATGGGGGTTCCGTTGTTAAAAGTTATGTGATTTCGAGTTGCATTCACGTAATGTACAACTAAATATACCTTTCTGTTAAGAAATGAATGCTGAATCCAATGCTTTATTACAAGATATGATATGTGAAACCAAACACGAAATCCAGGGGTGGGGTGGTAGCCAGTGTTACAAAAAACCTCGGTAGCCTGAGGGTTACTGTTTAAACAGTTTCCATGCAGTAATGCAATTCCATGCATCCGTGAAGTTCTTAATCGCCAGAAAACAAACGACAAACTATATGATGTGTGCGGTTGACGATTGATATAGGCACTGGCGAAACAGTTTTAAAGGTGTCTAGAGATGACTAATAGCGGCCATAGATTTCTAATCACATTAGTTATTTTTAAGAATTATTGTTTGCTCAAGGAAAACCCAGGCCCGCCGACAGAAATTCCGGGTCCCTAGGCAGAGCAGTCACGGGCCTCTAAACTATATATTTAGGCTTTCTGAAAATTTTTAAGAAAACATATTGAATTTAAAGTTCGCTTACGACCGTGCGATATTTTACTTACTTACAACACTGATTTGGTGGTACTGTGAGCGGCGCTTTATAAGTCCGTAAATAGAATAGACTAGAATAGAAGTCAGCTGCCGATGTTGCCGCGAGATGTCTTTTAATCGAAAATTACTAAATTAAAAACTACTACTTGTGATAGGAAACAATAGGATGAGATGTCGTTAAACTGTTGTAATCCAGTCAATAACTAAAAGAAATATTATTCAGAAGAACGTATGGTCGATGTAAACGGCTCTGGCAGTCATGAAATTACGTTTAACTCTGGAAGACGTTCTCCTACTTAAACACCTTTAAAAGGTTAGACGGAACTCTATTTCTTTGTCTAGATCGGGCCAAAATTGTTCCGCGACTATTGCCTTGGTTTTATTACGTCATAGAAACGGTGAAAAACTGTTCAAACTAATAATTTCTGTCGACGTCAACGGCCTTTGCTGTCATAAGGCTGTCGGAAAAGTCCGCGCTAACCATTCGCAGTAGTAATAGTTTCCAGCATTACGGGTAGCGGCGGAGTTGTAATCGCAGTACTTCATTGTTTAACGACACCTTGCGACTGCTATGGCCGTTGTCGCGTTTAATGAAAAGTTATCGTATTATAGCTCTTATTTTTAATTGCTGATCATTCGTTGAGGGACATTTATTTTTTACAATGCGTATCTTTCAGAGGCTTCTAAATCCGTGATGTTAGTAGAGACTAAGCCAGGCGAAGGAAATTTTCTTGTCTGACAAATGAGGCGTCGATATCTGTTTCGTTTCTCAATATAACTTATTTTTTTCGTTTTAAATCTAAAATATAATTGCTGTTTTCGGAATAAAAGTGCACCAAATTCACAGGATATATCCTACGTACATGAACCACTGTAATTCTGAAGGGATCATTTACTATGTGGCTGTATTTTTTAGCCGTTTACGGCTTTTCCGGCGAACACTAGACTAAAAGGAGTTTGTAATATGAGACATAATCGGCCACATCGTACGTATATATTATATAATATCGGTTTATAACGTTTAAAAGGTGTGTAAAGAGAGCCCTCGAAACAAAAACTGAAGTGTCCTACAATCGATTGAAAAATCCTTTCGTCCATCATTCCGTCTAATCTTTCCTCCACCATTCGTTTCATCCATTTCTCCATTCATAAATTTATCCATCAATCCATCGTTGAACCTTGAAGATATCGAAAGATATCCGTGTATCCAGAGTTGTATTGTCTCGAGATACTGTCTCGGTCTCGAGACGTCTCGAGACAGGTTTTTTGATGTCTCGGTCTTGGTCTCGGTCTCGAACCCTACTGTCTCGGTCTCGGTCTCGGTCTCGGTCTCGAGATAATTTCTTGACTTTTTGGAAACTGTCTCGAAGCGAAAGTCTTGTCTTTTGGAAACTGTCTCGAAGCGAAAGTCTTGTTCTCTTGTAGAAGCGGTCTCCAAAGTTCTCGTACAAAACTGTATTTTGTGCGGAACTTCGTGCAGTGTTTAAAAAGCGGTGTTTCTGGTATTAAGATTTAAGAGTATTGAAAAAAGCAGTCTTAAGTTTGCACTTTCAGTCCAAAATTTCTAAATATCTTAAAATGTCTCATAAAGAACCTGAAATCGTGAAATTTGCATTCACGCAGTTTGAAATCAATGAAAAACAAAATAAATGGCATGCCGTTCGTCGTTTGTGTAAAGCCAACATAAGCGAAACGCTTGGAACAACATCTAGTTTCTCAAGGTGAGTGATGTGACTTAATATGTCGCTAAATCGCTAATAGGCCTAGAGCCTATATGGAATTTTGTTGGTTTAAATTTTAGAATCATTTAGAAGATTTCAGAATGGTTGAAATATTTAATTTCTTTATAGTTTATACAATTCAGGTGATCGGCTGATTTCAGTGACTTGACCCTTGTATTAGACTTAAAAAGTTGAGAAAATTGTTTCGGGGCTTAGGTCCAATGTGCATTTCACTCGTTTTGAACTGTCTCGAACTGTCTCGGACCTGGTGTCTCGTCTCGGTCTCGGTCTCGGGCCCCACTGTCTCGGTCTCGGTCTCGGTCTTGGACCCCACTGTCTCGGTCTCGGTCTCGGTCTCGGTCTCGAGTTTTATGTCTCGTATACAAGGCTGCGTGTATCTAAAAGGTCTGATCGTGCAGAGTAATTTTTATCCAGTCTAATCCTACCAATGGCGCGACTATTCAAGTTTTACATCGTATATTAAACTTTCTTTTAATCGTCATTTTTGCGACATAGATATAACTAACTACAATGCAGTTGTTATGCAAATAAGGCAAGGTACCATCTGACCACCAGAGGCGCTGCGGTGCAGAGGCGCTCGAACACGTAGTGTGACTTTTGTTAAGGATTTCCTAGTTCTTTGTGCTTTCAGTGTTTGAATCGGCGCCATTCAAACACCTAGCTAGCCAGCTACTGAATGTTCTAACAACAATTACTGGTCGGCGGGCTCTCCGGTCTGCCTCGCGAAATGACTTGATGATACCGTCGTTTCGAACCACCACCTGTGCTCGTCGGGACTTCTCGATTGCGGCGCCACGGATCTGGAACGCTCTTCCGCCGTCTGTGCGTGCTGCACGCGGCTATATGGTTTTCTCTAAACTCTTAAAGACGCATTTTTCAGCTGTTTGATGGCCACGTGTTGAGCGCTTCTGAGAGACTCTTAAGTGGCGCTTTATAAATGTTTTGTTACATTACATTACTATCATTCTGCATATTAAGGATGGTTGGTTGATTGCTGTTTAACGACGCTGTATTATATCAAAGATGATTAGCGTCGCCCTCCTCCTTTCTACAGGCTTGGGACTGACACTGCTGCATGAAAGGTAGTGGCAGGGTTTTAATAATGATGCTTGGTTAGTTCGTTGGCTTTTAGCAACAACAACAATTCAAGGAAATTGACTGTAGGATGGATGGATCCACAGTTTAACGGCAGCTTATGACAACATAGGCCGTTGCCGCCGACAAAGATTATATTTGGCATATTACAGCTCCTTAGATTTAGGAGCTTGTTTCCTGTTTAACGACCACTGTGTGGTAACAAAGACCATTAGCGTCGCCCTCCTCCTTCAAAAGTGGGAGTCAAGAAGCACTGGTAATAGGAATGGGATGTTAACAAGAGAAACAGCATCTGCTCTGCAACAAACTTTGAAGTCTATGGTTTTCTTAGTAAGATATCTCCTGGAAAGTCTTGACTTCAAGTATGTTCTTACAGGCAAATTTCAAACTGATTACTTAGAATACAGATTTTCCCTGTACAGGCGACTTGCTGGTACTAATTTTCATATTTCTGTGCGTGAAATCATGGAATGTGGGAAGAAGTTGAAGCTGAGCAGTATACTGCACATAAATTCTGTATCAAAGGGCAAAATGTCAATTATGAAATTTGCAATGACTGTTTTCTGGAGGAAAAGTCAGATGATGTGATGGAATGTGATGTAAGTGCTTTTGAAGGAGTGCTTTTTGACTGCAGTTTAATTTATAGTGTCTCCGATTCCGAAATGCATGTTGTTGTTTTTCTTGCTGGGTATATATTGGTCAGAAGATGAAAAAGTCTGTTGCGTTTGTAATTTGTGTGACTGCCTTGGCATCAGCCACCAGATGAAATACGTTTAGGGACGTCGTATGACAGCCAAGGTCTTTGACGTCTTCCCTCTGTTGTTGATCTCGTTGTTGTTGTCTGTTGTAGTTTTCCTTGATTTGTGAAAGATGCCGTCCGGACTTTACGTCTGATAGGCATCTTTCGAGTTGTCCTTGATTTGAAGAATTGTAGTCTGGCAGGCATCTTTCCAGTTGTTATCCTTTCTCATCTCTCACTCGATCTACAACACTACTACATATATTTACATTAATAATAAAACAATTGTTTTTTTATATGTTTTTTGTATATGTTTTTGGGTTTTTTCAGTTTTCTTCTTCCATCAGCCACCATGTGTAACGCTTAGCCTATATAGCGTTTGGCCTATTTGTAATTGTTTCCAGCGTTTATCGACATCTTTTATGGACCTACTCCTTTCTCGATACTTGAGACGGACACCACCTGGAACTGTTTGCATTGCAGGTATCGGCGTAATTGTAATCATCTTTCTGTTTGGCCGTGGCTGGGCTGGGAGCGCCTCTGAGTAGGCTTCTTGAAGAGGCGCTATATAGGCTAAGCCCACTTAACAAAGGTGTCTAAAAGCGAAAACGTTTTTTAAAATTTGAACCGGACCATAGCGAAGGATTAAACGCAATTTAAAAACCAATTGGTCTTCGTGTCTTTGTCTTATTTAACATCGGTTGCAAACGCGTTATTGCTGTCGGAAAAAGTCCGCGCTAAACAATCGCAGTAGTAATAGTTTCCAGCGTTTATCGACATCTTATGGCCCTCCTCCTTTCTCCATACTTCAGACCGACTCTACATGTCACTATTTCCATTGCAGGTAGCGACGTGGTTGTAATCGCATACTCAATTGTTTAACAACACCTTGTGATTGCCATGGCCTAGGGTGAGCAAAATGAAAGGCGCGCCAACCGAGAACCTTTCTTGGCGGATATAACGCACATAAGAAGAAAGTCAGATGTATATGATATAATGTCCCGTCCTTAAATTGAATTAATGCTCTGAGCCATTTTGTGGTATGTCTTTGTGAAACTTCTAGCATTCAGCTGTATTATTGCGCATTTATTAAGCGCCACTATCTAACAACCAAGCATCAATTGATGCGCTGAGCAGTTATCACTTAGGGACTTGTTCAAGGTCCCTACGCAGAAACCGTCTCAGAGGAGAAGATCTAAACACTTACACTCTACGTTACAAAGCGAGCGCTCAATCAATCCAAGGGTATCTTCTAAACAGTTGTTTATCGGCATCGTATGGTAGCAAATGCCGTTGAGGTCGAACGGGAAAGGTCTTCAAAGTTATCAGCTGTTGCTATAATGTATAATAGATTATTAACCAGTTGCCTACCGTGTTTTGAAAATATATAGCGTCGGTTGCCAACTTATTAAAGGTGTCTAAAAATGCGTGCTAAGCAATCGCTCGTAATAGTAGCTTCCAACGTCTAGCAACATCTTATGGCTCTGCTCGTTTCTACAGGCTCGAAGCCTGCGCTACCTGGCACTATTTATAGAGCGGATAACGGTGGGGTTGTAATCGCAGTGCTCCATTGTTTAACGACACCATCAAAGTTTTTAATTAAAATTAAGAATTTGATCATGTGTACTTTTATATTTTCGAAAGCCAGATTGATTTTTTGAAAAAAGGTTATTTTTTTCCAAAAACCACTGAAGACGTTTAGATATCATTGTTTCCATTACTTTGCATATGGTAGGGGTCAAAGATATAGGTCGATAAGATTCTGGGTTTGATGCTTCCTTATTAGGTTTTAATAAGGGTAGAATTATGGCATGATGCCAATCAGTAGGCAATTTCCCTTCCTCCCAGATCTCATTATAAAAGAATAATAACATTTTAAGAGCATTCGTATGAAGATGTTTTAATAACTCATAAGGTAGTTTATCGTCACCAGGTGATTTATTATTTTTAGCTGATCTAATTGCCTGTTTTAATTCATTAAGATTAAACCTTTCATTTAGGATTTCCATTTCATCAGCAGAATTATTGTATATCTGATTAGGGTTATTTTTCAAATTATTATTGTTTATATAATTTAAGAATTTTGCACTGTAATTTTGAGTGTTACTAGTATTCGCATAATTCCTAGCTAAAATATTTGCTTTTTCCAAGTTTGTTTCAGCTATCAATCCATTATAACTTAGAGTATGAATGGAACTAAAAGTTGCAATACCATTCATTCTTCTTGCCCAACTCCAAACAGAACCCAATTTCGTTTGATTTGTAAGTTCAGAGCAATATGCTTGCCAACAAGTTTTTGCTTCTGTTTTAAGGGTCTGTTTAACAATGGCTTCTTGCTTTTTATATTCTAAATAATCATTTAATTCTCTTGTTTTAGTCATTTTATTCCTATACTGATTTCTCTTATAAATGGCTTCACTACACTTATCATTCCAATAGGGTAGAGGTCTAAATTTCTTATTTTTATTCTTTCGATTTTTAAGATTTTTACTAGGTATTGATTGGTTGGCTATAGATGTAATGCACTCTACCAAATTATTGAAAGTATCATCACAATTTTTATCAACCAAAATATCTTTTGTTAATGAGAATTTACTTATTTCTTTATACTTTTTCCAATCTGCCTTTTTTAATTTCCAGAGATGCATGCTTAAGCTATATTCTATTATGACTTCTTCATTGACAGTAGTAATAGTAGCATAATGATCAGAGCCCATATTGCTGTTAGTGACATTATGCCTAGCATTTAGAGCAACATCTTGTGAACTTATGCTTAAATCTATAACGGAATGGGAATTTGATTGGTTTGATGTTTTTTTTTTTATACCAACGTTTAACGTCGTCTTATGACATCAAAGGCCGTTGACGACAATACAGGAAATATACAATTAAATGTTTACAAGAAACTTATAGCGTCCGAATGACACCATCAAATGTGTCAAACAGAGCTTTACAATTTCACTAATATTCAATATTTTTGTAACATAGGGTAGTAACTGTTCATCTCATTCTGTCTATGATTTCTATATTCTGACAAAAGATTCCATGCAAATTCAACTATGTTATGTAACTATGCAGCAATTGATCCATATAAAAAAAATTACTAAGTACTCTTTTAAACTGTTCATGTATCTAACATACTATACATGTAATACAAGTTCATTCAATAACATAGCATACATGTATTATAATTGTTTAAAGTATAATTTCAATCGATTAAAATTATAATCACAGATCTCTTATTATAACACATTACTAAGTATCATGCAACATAGTAGCCACCGCAACACAGCAACCAAACCAAACCACATCCCATATTGAAGAACCAAAGTTGAATAACAATAATATGGTAATAACAGAAATTCATTTACCAATAGGTAATATTTAAAATGTTCTCACATCAGTTCTTGTTATTTTGACACAACATATTCAAAAATCAACAGTTGATAAGAAGTTCTTTATGAATATCTCAATAACCCGCACTGCAACACAGTACCGCAGTACCATGCAACATAATATCTACTGTGATACAATAACCAAACATTGGTTTGATGTAATATGGGTCTTATGGTTATATAACATCAGTTTTGAGCTTATCAAAGGTGTCTAAAAGTCGCGCTAACAAATCGCTAACCAATCGTCCGTAGTAATAGTTTGCAGTGTTAAGCGAAATTATTATATGGCCATCCTGCTCACTCCATACTTGAGAACGGCGCTACCTGGCACTATAATTATACACAACGTGTTCTCAATCAATCGTAAAGGAAGAGCCTAAGAGTATTAACGGCATCTTATGACATCAAATGCCGTTGTCGACTATTATTATAGGAAATCGTCTTACAGCACAGAAGGAACTGTTGGTAATCGTGTCTGCATGCTTATTATACCATCGGTTGATAACGTTGTAAAGGTGTCTAAAGAGAGCTTTCCCAATCTATGATTCTAGAATTTAGTTCATTCAACTTACGCTTCTCATGCTAGGCATACATTGGTTCAGACGTTTAAAAGGTGTCTAAAACGATAACGCTAAAGCCACAAAGCCATCCGTTCATCAGTCGATTCATTCTTTCCTTTACCATTCGTTTAATCCTTTTCCGCATCCATCCTGCGCTGGAACTAGCTTATTGCACAGGCGCTCAGTCAAAATAAAATTGATAAGCAGAAAGGAAGTTATTAATAATACTGCATTTCTTACCGTAAATCGCAAGCTCGGCCTTTTCTAGAGCGCTGTTTGCGCTGCATCATTTAGAATGGGAATATCCCAAGTGAGGAACAAAATCCGGTTTCCAGAAAACCAGAGAGAGTATTACAGAGACAAAAAGAAAGAGGGAGAGAGAGGGAGAGAGAGACTACCAAAATGTCGGCAATACTTGAACATTACATAAATGTTTTCTCTTACCAAAGTCAACGACCTTTGATGTCATAAAATGTCTTGGTTAAATTCGATTTACATCTGGAACACTTTCTATAATACAATAGGGATATTTACTCAAGAGCTTGACACGTAGCGGGCGAAGAGAAGTATGCCGAGGCCGGCAACCGGATAAGGCCACATAGATACTTGGGAGCTTGGCCAGTACACGATCGGTAGATTAAAGAAAGTATCTTGAGCTGAGCACGAGCAATAAGAGGGAGCCAATGAAGGTGGTCAAACATGAAAACAACAGAGATGTGGGATGAGCGAGGAAGTCATTACTAGTCTGTCCGCAGCATTTAGAACAGACTGAAGAAAATAAGAGAGACGAACCTTTTGGAGACCAACCAAGAGAGAATTACAGTAATCGATCCGAGAGCAGACGAAGGCATGGACAATAGAGGGAAAGACAGAGGAGGAGACAGAGCGTCGAATTGCTCTAAGTCGCCTCTGGTGGAAGTAAGAAGAACGTGTAAGATTAGCAATATGTTCAGAAAAGGTAAGGGTGCTGTCCAGGACTACGCCAAGATCTCGTACACTGGAGTTAAAAGTGAAGGACGGGAATCTCTCTGCAAGAAGAGGGAGATCTAATAATAATAATAATAATAATAATATATCAATTACAACAACCACAACAACAAAACCAACATCATCAACAGCAAAAATAATAATTATAATAATAAATATTAACTAATATTAATTATTATTTTTATTAATCAAATTTTTAACGTGCGCACGATCACACCGAAATATGATTCTGAGTCGCGGATAGTCAGCCAACAGAGGAAGATGCAGTTAGATAATTATCGAAGTGCTCGAAAGCCAAAGAGAAACTGTGAGTTTTGAGTTGCTTTTAAAGGAAGAAGTGAATTTTGAGCTTCCACGTATCTCGAATTCAGTCATTTTGTCGATGCCATTCCCTGGAATTCATTAACGACATGTTATAACATCAAAGGTCATTGGCGTCGATGGAAAAATATTGCTCTGCAGTTTCCACAGCTGCTTCTGATTCGTAAACTATGAATCAGATTGACGCAATGTCAACTATTTAATATTCATTGCTTAACGACGTCTTGTGGCATCATTGAGCGCCTCCGAATGGGAAATCTGGTTGGGGCGCTATAACAAGTGTTCAAATAAAATACAATTCAATACAATACAATATACTGTAAGTTAGTTGCTGTTTAACGACACTAAGTAAGTAAAGTAAGTAAGAATATTCTTTATTTGACTACCAGCAAACGCACAGTAGCTTACAGAAAAAATAAATAATACAAACATTTATGCAAAGTCATTTAACATTCTCATAATAAAACTTCTTTTAGCAAAGGCATCAATTCTAGGTAAGGTGAGATCATGTGGTCTGGGCCGCGTATTGTATGGAGTGACCTTACGGGGAGGGAGGAGGTCGTGAAGGACGTGACAAGGGTTTGAGAGAATTGAACGGAAAAGAGTAGAATCAGCTCTAGAACAGTGTTTGTCGAAACTAGGAAAATCGGCAGGGAGTAAGCCTGAACGGGTCAATTTTCTCAGAATACCGTTAAGTCGTTTACGCTCCCCTACAGTGGCAAATCCCCACCAAACAGGGGAGGCATAAAGTAGCCGTGCGAGGGTAGTAGCTCTAACAACGTCAAAGAGACGTTGACCGGGAGACCGTGGGCGACCAAAACACTGTCATAACAAAGATAATTAGAGTCGCCCTCCTCTTTTCTCCAGACTTTGGACTGGCACTGCCAGAGCACTAGCAGTGGCATATAATAAATCTAATACTACTAATAATAGACTGTTAACGTATTAACTGTAATATATAAAGTTCTCACTGCGAACTCTTACGGCTGGTGGTAAATGTGATGCGTTTGCTTATTTTCTCAATATATAGCAATATTGAACGCAGTCTTACAGGTGTTTAATGACTGCATTGCGACACTCAGTGATCAGCGAGATCTTAAGGTACCAAAAAGCGTTCACGTAACAGAAATTTTTTAGTTCTATTTTGACTTTGTTCATGTTTTTGTGTAGTTTTGTGCCGCAAACAGAAAATGTTTTGCTTAATTTTTACTGATTATTCTATTTTTTAATAGACCTTTTTAATAACGACATTTAATGGCAGGTAAGGTCGTTGACGTCGATGATAAACTGTGTTCGTACAGTTCATTAACAAATGAGAGCAACATTTAGTTGTAGTTTTCAGCGTTTATCTACATCTTATAGCAACAGAAACTGCGCCACTCTGTACTCTGCTTGAAATTGTTTTAAAAATGCCTCAAAAATCTGCACTACTGTTGACAACATTATATATCAAACACCGTTGAGTTTGAGTGCAAAATGTCATGCTGGATTGGTTGGATCCAGGGTTTAACGGCAGCTTATGACAACATAGGCCGTTTCCGCCGACAATGATTATTTTTGGCATATTACAGCTCTGAATACCTGCCACCATGTCGTACGCTTAGCCTAAGGGGAAGGGAACACACAAGTCGCGGCCCCGACCACATGACTTGACGCATAGCCTGCAGACATGTCGGACACGCAGCCAAAGGCGGACATGATCAGATTTATGGGATTTTACAAAATCCCTGGTTTTTTATATCCCGAGATTTTATAAAGTGCCCGAGTGAATTGGAGATTTTACAAATTGCCTAAAAATTTCAGGCATTTTCCCTGATTTTTACACATTGCCTGTAATCATCAGATTTAAAGGGATTTTACAAAATCCCTGGTTTTTTCAGGTATTTTGTAAAACTTCGATAATTTTCGTCCACTTTCAGGCAATCTGTCAAATGTTCATCATCAGATTTCAGGGAATTTACAAAATCCCTGGTGTTTTCAGGGATTTTGTAAAGTGCCCGAGTGAATTGGGGATTTTACAAATTGCCTAAAAATTTCAAGCATTTTACAAAATCCCTGATTTTACACATTGCCTGTAACATATACATAGACATGTGCTTGGATCTGATCATCTGAGCACTCTGACTGTAGCAGCAGTGCAGAGTCTGGGGGGACTAAAGTGTGCATAGGGGGCTGAGAAAAACTAGGGGCTAACTTTCCATCTAGGGGGCTACAGCCCCTCTAGCCCCCCCGGTAAAACCGCCACTGACCAATGACCACAATACTAACTAACAAGGCTGTATAAGATACGTACGATTGAGGTAGATTTCGTTTAACAACGTGTGTGAAGCAGCAAGTTGTCAACACACACACGCGCACACGCGCACACACACACACACACACACACACACACACACACACACACACACACACACACACACACACACACACACACACACACACACACACACACACACACACACACACACACACACACACACACACACACACACACACACACACACACACACACACACACACACACACACACACACACACACACACACACACACACTCGCACGCACACACGCACGCACGCACGCACATACAGGTTCTATTGGAGACAAGCTACCAAATAATAATAATAATCTTCGTTTAATTTCAAACTGAATGACACTCTGCAGGATGGTTACAAATCAGTATAAACGGATGATCACAAGTTATTACAGGAGTCGAATTTTAACTGTATACGGCAGCCATGCAAGGAGCCCATCACGTCCTACATCTCATATTTACGAACGCATCATCTCGCGAGTGATAGCCTGAGTGGACCTTTTTGGAGGGTGCGGGAAGCGATCCCACTACCTACAGTAACTGCTCTTCACGCCACTGATGTTACCACTACACTATGGACCCCCCGCCCTCTGTACCAGACACCCTCGGTGGTTTGTTCGACGCGGGGGCGTTACCATGCTAAATTGTTCACTGGATAGTTAGTACTAGTTGGATGAATCCAGAGTTTAACGGCAGCTTATGACAACATAGGCCGTTGCCGCCGACAAAGATTATGTTTTGGCATATTACAGGCAGCTCGCTTAGCAATACTAGTAGCAGTAATAATAAAATTATATGAAAAGCACGATCTAATAATGAAGTGGATAAATATATACGTTTATATAACCGCTGTTAATTTTGTTTTAGAGGTGTCGAAGGAAATGCAATGCTTAGTAACATCTTATGACATTAAATGTCGATGAGATCGATAGAAACAAATAAACTTACAGTTAACATTCCACCAGCATTTTGGCCTAATAAATTTACTAACATTAATTAATTCATTCCGAGAATTTATATAGCGCCTGTTCAAGGAGCCTACTCATAGGCGCTCCCAGCCTAGCCACGGCCAAACAGAGAAGACTTATGCAGTGTTTCAGAAAGCAGGCATACATGTATATTGCTGCGAGGCATCAAGCTCAGCTCAAGTGGGAACCCAGTCCAGGTTGAGGGCCCAACAATGGAGAAGGCTCGGCACTGCCCCAGAGATGAACAGGCCCGGGGTACAAAAAGCTCATAATTTTTATTGGCCGAGGAACGCAGAGCCCGACTGGAGGGGGGGGGAATCAGAAACCGGACAACAGAGGTCAGACAGGGAGGACGGCGCACAACCAGCGAGACACCGCTAAACTAAAACTGCTATCCTGTAAAGAGATGCTCTGCGAGACAGGAAGCCAGTGTAAAACATCGCTGAAGTAAACAGAGACCGAGGTGTATTTTGGAATACGACCAATAAGTCGGGCAGCTGAACAGAGGATCCGGGTGTTCAGACAGACAGACAGACCTACGTTAGTGGAGTTTCTTGAAAGACGATGTGTCATAACGAAGGTGATTAGTTTCCCTTGTTCCACGATAGATGTCGCTTATCTCCCAGGGACGTTCACGTCATTAGTTTCACTGTATTGCAAACACACACTCACCTACACACGCACACGCACACTAAGCATACACACTAGGGCTGTACCGATATCGCTTTTTGCCGATTATGCCGATACACGCGTATAGCCGATTATTTAATTTTTTGATGATATATTCGTTTATTTATCAAGCAGGAAGACACACCGCTTCACAACTTACATACACAAAGGCTACTATAAAGAAAAAAAAGGAGTAATGTTAGTTTTTAAGATTTGGGTCAACGTGGTGGCTTAAAAATTCGCTTGTATAGAACTCGAGGTATAAAGTTCTTAGAGTCTTTTGGAGGAAGTACAAAAAGTCATGTGCACGAGGTCGGAGAGCGTAGGGTCGCAGCACAGGTGGCGGAAAGAAGCGTCGTAGGACGTAATTGCCGATACCGATACCGCGTATAGCCGATTATTAAACTGCCAGTACCCATTATGACACCGAATTTTTCATTATTTGTTTAGTCAACACAAACCAGTAATCTATCGTCACAACTATAAGGGTGGACGTTTAAATTAAGTTGGGAAGTTGTTAACGATAGCCTATGTTTATGCCACGGTCACATCGCGAATCCTATATATTCCGCCCCGCCTGGTGGGGCCTCGAATCTGCTGGAGACCGTGGCAAGTTAGAGTGCTTCCTCGCAAAAATGCAGCGGCTGAACTTTTCTACCATCTGATGCTGAGCGGTTGGAGTCAATGATTCGGGGGGTCGAGGGACGATTGCTAAAAGCAGTCATAGCCAATGACTTGCACGACCTACGCAGTTTGTTCCCACCTATTGTTCAGCGCTGTTATGACCTGCGCCCTAAATCACACCAATTTACACTACCTGAAAAAGATGACACTAACTTTATACCTAGGGTACTGTTTAGACGGTAACTCAACTTTATGTTAACTTCTCGACACTATAGTTACCTCAATAATAATTATTGTCACTGAATGCGGTTTGTCACTCAGATTTCAATAAACTAATATATTTATAATGCATAATAAGAGACGTAAAACGATAGATGAAAATCGATAAAAAAACTTGAATATATACAAATTCAAGTAAAATTGTTAAATTATAACACAATTTTGACATCGGCACCGATTAACCGATTATTTCTGCCGATACCCGATTATGCCGATTGTTCTAATAATCGGCCGGATTACGCGTATGGCCTTTTAATCGGTACAGCTCTAATACACACACACACACACGCACACACGCACGCACACACGCACACACATACACACGCACACACATACACAAACTCACATTCCTTTTAGTGATTGATTGCTTAGTTTCTGTTTAACGGCGCTGTGTCAAAGAAAAGAAAGATGTTTAGCGTCAACCTCCCACTGCATCCGGAATTCAGTGTGCGACAATCGTAAACGGTAGAGGGGGGGCTTTAGACATATAACATGCATCTACTTTAGGTAGATTGGTTTAAAATTCTATTTTTCTTTGAGAATGTTCCGTCGATATTTTTGTTATCGAGATAATGTTGCATTTTTTCGTTGGCCGTTATTATAGCGTTTGTTGTTCGCGTTATAAAGGTGTATAAGAAGAAATGAGTGCATTTTGACGTCGTTATCGTTATCATTATCATTATCATTATCATTATCATTATCATTATCATTATCATTATCATAATCATAATAATAATAATAATAATAATAATTATAATAATAATATAATGATAATAATAATATTAATATTAATAGTAACTAATAGTAATAATAATTATTATTTATAAAATTTTGAAATTTTTTTACATTCGGTGTGATCGTTCATCACACCGAATGTAAATCTAAGTCGCGGATAGTCAGCCACCAGAGGAAGATGCAGTTAGATAAGCATCCAAGTGCTTGAAAGCCAAGGAGAAATAGCGAGTTTTGAGCCGTTTTTTACAGGAACGAGAAGTGAATTTGAGCTTAGAAGTAGCTCAAATTAAGTCATTTCGTCGTACCCATTCCTTGGAATTCCTGAACTACATCATACGGCATCAAAGGTCATTGGCGTCGATGGAAATATATTGCTTTTCAGTTTTTACATTTGCCTTCGTTTCGAAAGCCAAGAACCCGATTGACGCAATGTCAACTATTTATTATTCATTGCTTAACGACATCTTGTGCCATCGTAGTTTCTCTTTCAAAACAAAGATGATTAGAGTCGCCCTCTTCCTTTCTCCAGGCTTGGGACTGGCACTGCCACAATACGAGCAGTGGCATATATAATAATAATACTAATAATACTAATAACAGATGTTAATTTTTTTTAAATTTATCCAATGTTTAATGTCATCTTTTAGCAACAAAGGCCGTTGACATCTTTAAAGTTTTTGATGCATTTCAGTTCATTTTCGTGTAGTGTTTTTATCAGTTTTCTCTCTCTTTTTCCCGTCTTGGAACGTAGTAATGTAATTTATAAAGTTCTCACTGCAGACTAAATGTGGGTGAAGGAAGATACGATGCGTTTGTTTAGTTCCTATATATATAGCAATAGTGAACGCGGTCTTACAGGTGTTTGACGACTGCATTGCGACATTCAGTGTTAAACGAGATCTTAAGGCACCAAAAAGCGTTGATGTAACAGGATTTTTTTAGTTATAATTTGACTTTCTTCATGTTTTTGTGTAATTTTGTGCCCTAAGCAGAGAATGTTTTGCTTAGTTCATACTGATTATTCTGTTTTTATAGACCTTTTTAATAACGATATTCAATGGCAGTAAAAGTCCTTGACGTCTATAATAAACTGTGTTCGTACAGTTCATAAAAATGAGAGCAACGCATACGACTTTAGTGGTTATCGACAACCTGTGGCAACAAAGGCCGTTCACGTCGGGAGAAATAATTATTTTGAGCAGTTCTCAGTTCTCACCCGTTCCTATAATGGCATAATGCAGAAACGTAGCCAATTTTTCAGTCATCTATGGGCAGCTACGTCCTTTACTTGTAGGACTTTGAGAAACTTAAAAGAGGTGTGTAGAAGAGCTGGTCTTTTAAATCTTCAATATTAAATATCATACGACATCTTTTCTTGACAGGTCTAAATTTACCTTACTCACTTCAATATCTTAAACGACGTTTAGCAAGTAAGTTCCATTGTCTACTTCAGGAAATGGCGACAGAAATTGTTAACTAAAATCATTCAATTTCTACTACCGTTTCTTTAAAATGTTTTTTAAATCTATTATTATATTTCTTGTTCCAGGATAAGGTGCTTGGTTACCTTGAACAGTTTTCACCGTTTATATGGCATAATACAGCTGTCAGAATAAATTGCACTTGAAACATATGCATAGCGTCATTGAAAGTTGTTTTAAAGGTGCTTTGGAAATCTGTTGCAGTTGGGGGGGAGCGATAGCGCATTGGATAACATCTGGCGTAGAGAGCGAGAGGTACCGAGTTCGAGCCCGAGGGCGGACGTGCTTTGTGTTTTCAGGCTGTCTGTTCTGTTAGTAGTTAAGATTTATGTCTTCTGTCATTTGCGTTCTTGTGAATTATTTCAATTGCATAACTGTAAACTGTACCGGATGCGATGTGTCAACCGGATTGTTTCAATAAAGAATATTATTATTATAATTATTATTATTATTATTATTATTATTATTATTATTATTATTATTATTATTATTATTATTATTATTATTATTATTATTATTATTATTATTATTATTATTATAACATAATTATGCATCAAAATTAATACCGTAAGGGTTGAGTGTAGGATGTCACACAGTATAGTAGTAATAGTTTATATTTAACGACACTGTGAGACAACAAAGATCACTAGCTAGGCTTGGGACTGGCACTGCCAGAGTACGAGCAGTGGCGGAGTTGGAATGTCACGGATGGATGGATGGATCCACAGTTTAACGGCAGCTTATGACAACATAATCCATTGCCACCGAAAAGATTATTTTTGGCATTATTACAGCTCTAATTGTGATGGATATACAATATATATTGTCGAAGAATTTTGTGTTAAAAGTGTCTAAGGAAAATCCAATATATATAACGATATTTTAATTACCCCAAAGGCCTTTTATATCGATAGGAACAAATCTCTGCTGTTTTCACTCCACCACAATACTAACCCTATAGGGGTTCTATAAGACGCGTACGACTTACATGTACTTAGATTTCTTTTAACAACGGTGTGTCAAAGGGGGGCCCGTGGCGCATTGTAATGTAATGTAATGTAACAAAACATTTATAAAGCGCCACTTAAAAGTCTCTCAGAAGCGCTCAACACGTGGCCATCAAACAGCTGAAAAAAATGCGTCTTTAAGAGTTTAGAGAAAACCATATAGCCGCGTGCAGCACGCACCGAGGGCGGAAGAGCGTTCCAGATCCGTGGCGCCGCAATCGAGAAGTCCCGACGAGCGCAGGTGGTGGTTCGAAACGACGGTATCATCAAGTCATTTCGCGAGGCAGACCGGAGAGCCCGCCGACCAGTTTGAGTGCCAACTGGAAGGCACAGTTCAGCAATGTAGTCCGGAGCAGTACCAGTCGTAGCCTTCCAAACCAGCGTAGCAATTTTGAATTGCACACGATCAGCAACTGGAAGCCAGTGGAGCTCACGTCGCATGTAGTCAGATATGTGTGAATATCTCGGTAGATCAGCCAGCAGTCTAGCTGCTGCATTCTGAACGAGCTGAAGTTGATGAAGACGGAACTCAGGGAGGCCCAGGAGGACCCCATTACAGTATTGGATAACATCTGGCAAAGAGACCGAGAGGTACCGAGTTCGAGCCCCCGTTGGGCGGATATGTTTTGTGTTTGCAGGCTGTCTGTTCTGTTAGTAGTTAAGATTTGTGTCTTGTGAATTGCATAATTGTACACTGTAACCGGTTGCGGTTTGTCAACCGGATTGTTGAATAAACGAAAATATATTATTAAGCAGCACACACGCCCACACGCGCACACGAGCATACACGCAAACGCGCACACACGCACACACAGGGTCCACTGGAGACAAGCTACCTGTTCCTCGGTGGTTGTCCAATGCGGGAATGCAATCTGCTTTTCTGGAGCGTAACCATGCTAAATTGTTCAGTGGATAGTAGTACCAGTTGTAGTAATAATAAGATTATACGAAAAAACAGCAACTTGTGGATAATTTATGAATATTTATTTATTATAGCGTCTGTTAATTTTGTTTTAAAGGTATCTAAGGAAATGCACTTTTGAACGACAGCTTATGACACCAAAGGCCGACGACGTCGATAGAAACACTATTCTACATGTGCTAGCGCCAGTCCCAAGCCTCTAGAATGGAGGTGGGCTACGCAAATCATTTATATAATCATTATAATGACACAGTGTCATTAAATAGTAACGAGTAAACGTAATTCAGATAGCGTTAATATAATAGTCTAGCAAGACTTCAATGACACTTAGGATTGCAAAGGCTCTTGGTATCCAATTCATTACAAAGATTTATATAGCGCCCCTTCAAGGTTACTACTCAGGAGCGCTCCCGACCCCAGCACGGCTGAAAAGGATAGTTTTGAGGCAAGAATATAAAGATTCAGAGTGGATTCTGGATGCAATCGCAGTGCCAAAGGGAGCCCATTCCAGAGGGAGGGGCCAACCACTGAGAAGGCGCGATTCTGCTTAGTAGCTGTGCGGGCAAAAGGGACCATGAGCACGCCCCGCTCAGTAGAGCGGAGAGAGCGACGACCCGGAGCACCCAAGGTAGGGCAGCAGAGGTCGCGTAGATAGGCAGGGGCTAGACCCAGCAAGGACCGCCAGACCAAAGAGATCATCCGATACGAGATCCGCTACAGTAGAGGGAGCCAATGAAGCACATCCAGCATATAACCTGAGACGTGGCCAAATTTGGGAATACGTCCGCAAAGGCGTGCGGCAGAGCGCAGGACCCGGGTCAGGCACCCCAACCGACCAGCTGGGAGACCAGCATAGAGTGAGCAACAGTAATCAAGTCGGACTGTGATAAAAGAGTGGATGAGTGTAGCGGTGGAGTTCGAAGTAAGTGAGCGAGCAACAGTGCGGAACTGGCGTAACTGATAGTAAGAATCACGGCAGAGGCGGTTTATATGAGGGGCAAAGGTTAACTCTTGGTCCAGTGTAACTCCAAGGTCACGGACAACAGAGGAAAAGACAAATTGAGGGAAGTCTGAAGCAATGGTGGATAGGTCTAGCTTCGCAAGCTCCTGCCGAGTGCCCAGCCAGATAAATTGGGTTTTGGATGGGTTGAGGCGCAGGCGGTTCGTTGACATCCAGGCCTCCAGGGCACCCAAAGCCAGGCTCATTGCTCGAACAGCAGCAGTGGCGTTAGCAGCAAGGCAGTGCAGGTAGGCCTGAACGTCATCAGCGTACAGGTGACCTAGCACAGCAGAAGCAGTAAGTAGGGAACCAATTTCAGAGGTGTAAATGATGTAAAGAAGGGGACCCAGCACCGAGCCCTGCGGAAGGCCGTAAGGGGCAGGGACCCATGAGGACCTGGAGGGCCCATGGACCACACAGAAAGAGCGATCACTGAGGAATGAACCCAGCCAACTAAGAAAATTACCAGACAGGCCAAATGAAATTTGTAGCCTTTGATACTGTGAATCATGCAATACTCTTGGATAAACTCGAGCACTATGGAATACGGGGTACCCCCCTCAGTTGGTTTGCGAGCTACTTATCAAATAGATATCAATATGTTGCCCTCAATAACGCTTGCTCATCCTTCTTACCAATAACGTGTGGTGTGCCGCAGGGCTCAGTCCTTGGGCCTCTTTTATTCCTCCTGTATGTAAATGATATTCAATCAGTAACCAATCTGAGCTTGATTATGTTTGCAGATGATACAAACATCTTTACAACTGGATATTGTCCTCTCCTGTTAGCTGCATCATTAAATGATAAATTGAAAGATATAAGTAATTGGTTCTCAGCGAATCTACTTTCTCTAAACTTAAAAAAACATGTTTTATGATATTTGCAAAAAAAAGTACTTGGATATTGATATCAATATTACTATAGATGGAGTACCTCTGACACAGGTGCATGAAATTAAATTTCTTGGTGTTGTACTTACTGATGACCTCAAATGGAGGAAGCATGCTGACATGGTAGTTAATAAAATATCTAAAATAGTGGGTATACTCTACAGGATTAACCATATCCTTGATCTCGACAAACTAAAACTACTATACCACACCCTACTTGAACCGCATATGACATACTGCTGCTCTGTATGGTCGTCGCCACACAGAACCGGGAATTTAGACCGGATATTGAAACTTCAGAAAGCTGCTGTTAGAATAATCACCCACTCTTCTTACTTATCTCATTCCAATCCTTTATTCTGCACCTTAAGTATAATAAAAATTTATGAGTTATCGCATTTATCTAAACTTGTGCTCATGTTCAAGTTTGTACATAATATGTTACCAAAACAATTCTCCAATTATTTCACAACAGTTGATAAAATTCACTCCCATAACACTCGGAGCTCATCCAATTATGTGGTTCCTTATGCACGCACTGCATCCAGAGCGGGCAACCTCCAGGTCTTGGGATCTCGCTTGTGGAATTCACTGTCTGATGAACTTAAAGAAGAGAAATCTCTGTCCACATTTAAAAGAAAACTGAAAATAGGTTACCTACTAAAATACAGTGAAAACTCACTTTGTTAGAAATAATAGGTCGTTACTGAACAAACCATCTCTTTTTGTCTTGACCAACTTCGATGCACACATTCCTTAGTTATGTAGTAGTGTTATTCTAAATAGTGCCTTATTTAGTTTTATTTCATTTCATTTGTGTTTTGTTCTATTTTATTTCTTTTGTCATAATTTTGTCATAATTTTGTCATAATCTTGTCATAAAATTTGTCTCTGTTTACTTTGGTTCTGATTTATGTGCTCTATATCATGATGATAATGTTTCATGTATGAAATGTCCAATGTATAATACTAAAACTATTCGGACTCAGCTGCCTGTTAGTATAATTTAATCTGGATCTGTGTGACACTAAACGTTGACTGAAATGAACCAGGTACTAGGGGCCAGGGTGATATAAGCTTTTAGCTTTTTCCTGGCTTCCTATTTGCACAGTGACTGAACTGTTTCTGTCATGATGTATATTGTTATCTGTTCTGTTGTCTGATGCAATAAATAAATAAATAAATAAAAGTAAAATTTCATGATCGACAGTGTCGAAAGCAACACTAACATCGAACAAGGCCAGCAGAGTGAGTTGCGAACTATCTCTAGCCCCATAAATGTCAGAAAGGAGTCGGAGCAAGGAACAATGTTTTCGAAAACTCTTCTAGAAGATAAACAGTTAAACGAAGGTATATCAGAGGGAGTTTCTGTTTAACAAATAGTGACAAAGACGGTCAGCGTAGCCCTCCACTTTTATCTAGACTTCGGACTAAAGCAATGATGTTAGGTAATTACTGTTTAACCACGCTGTGTCATACCAAAGATGACATTGATTAGCGATATCGCCCTTCTCTTTCATCCCGGTTTGGACTGACACCCTCTGAAAACTGCAGCTGCAGATTATATCTGCCAATTCAGATTGATCAGTTAAACAACAACTTGTGAAGGAAAGTCGTTGTCGTCGACAGGTTTCTATGTGCAGAAAAACTCAAAGTAGTCAAATGCGCATATGTAGGCTATGCCTCTTTATTTCGTCAAATAGACACCTTTATTGTGCTTTACACGAAAATTATAATAATGACAAGAAAATGACGCTACCACATAATGTGAGAACGTGACTTCTAGTAATGCAGAGCAACGGCCTTCGATGACGCGAGATGTCATTACATTGTTCGATTACCCCAATCAAACGTTAACTTACTAACAAAACCCTCAACATTTGTGTTGACCACGGCCGGTTCTAGGTGGTGCCAGTCCGAATCCTATATAAACGAGGAGGGCGACGCTAATAATTTCTTTGTATGACACCTTTATCCATCGTCAAAACATGTCTTGTGCAGCAAAATGACAAGTGTGTTGACCCCAAACCGTGTCAGAATTTGTGGAGTCAAATCTACATTTAAAGAAAATAATTCGTCGAAATGACACAAAAACAAATAAACAACTCACATGCGCATTCGCTACAGCTAAAAAGAGAAGCATTAGCATTAGCTGCAGAGCCACTAGCAGTAGTAGTAGCTGTAATAGCAGTGGTGGTAATAGTAGTAGTGGTAGTAATAGCAGTCGTTGCAGTAGCCGCAACAGCCACAGTAGTAGTAGCATTAGTGGTACATGTAGTAGTAGTGCCAGCAGCAGTAGTAGTTGTTGTAGCTGCATTAGTAGTAGTAGTGGCTTTAGTATTAGCAATAATAATATTATCCTAGTAGTATATAATAATGTGGCGGACAGGCCACAAGGCAGAATGAATGAGTTCTATAAATAGCTTAATAATATTGATTTTCTGTTATACGGTGTCGCGCCTCTGAGTCGCTAGGTGGCGTGTTACATACGCTCGATTCGAGTGAGAATAAAAATGATTAAAATTATACGGTCGCTTAATTTTGGCCATTTTAACGTTTTAATAGATTGAATAAATGAAATTACATCTTCCCACGCCCTACAGTTGATGACTAAAGATAGGCATCGCCTAAATTAATACTTAGGAGTTCTATCGCTTAGACACCTACCTTTTGTTAAGAACTTTGGTAAGGACGCATTTATAAGCGTTGAGAGCTACAGCGTACATGGTCGATAGATGAATATAGGCTGCCTCACGGTGTTTTGCCTATAACGTAGAGTGGTCGTCGTACTGCTCTACACATGCAGAGTTAGTGGTGGTTCGGACCCTCTGCAAATAGCGACGCGGTTCTTTTTTCTATTATAGACGTAGGCTATTATTTGTTCCCCGGGCTAAATAATTATAATAGACTAAGCTCGGTCGTTTTTCTATAACCTATTTTCTATTATAGACGTAGGCTATTATTTGTATCCCCGGGCTAAATAATTATAATAGACTAAGCTCGGTCGTTTTTCTATAACCTATTTTCTATTATAGACGTAGGCTATTATTTGTTCCCCGGGCTTAAATAATTATAATAGACTAAGCTCGGTCGTTTTTCTATAACCTATTTTCTATTATAGACGTAGGCTATTATTTGTTCCCCGGGCTAAATAATTATAATAGACTAAGCTCGGTCGTTTTTCTATAACCTATTTTCTATTATAGACGTAGGCTATTATTTGTTCCCCGGGCTAAATAATTATAATAGACTAAGCTCGGTCGTTTTTCTATAACCTATTTTCTATTATAGACGTAGGCTATTATTTGTTCCCCGGGCTAAATAATTATAATAGACTAAGCTCGGTCGTTTTTCTATAACCTATTTTCTATTATAGACGTAGGCTATTATTTGTTCCCCGGGCTAAATAATTATAATAGACTAAGCTCGGTCGTTTTTCTATAACCTATTTTCTATTATAGACGTAGGCTATTATTTGTTCCCCGGGCTATAATACGCTACCTTAGGCTCAATTATATAATTATTTGTTCCCCGAAATAATTATAATAGACTAAGCTCGGTCGTTTTTCTATAACCTATTTTCTATTATAGACGTAGGCTATTATTTGTTCCCCGGGCTAAATAATTATAATAGACTAAGCTCGGTCGTTTTCCTATAACCTATTTTCTATTATAGACGTAGGCTATTATTTGTTCCCCGGGCTAAATAATTATAATAGACTAAGCTCGGTCGTTTTTCTATAACCTATTTTCTATTATAGACGTAGGCTATTATTAGTTCCCCGGCTAAATAAATGACAATCTCCACCTAAACCATTCTAAATCTAACGAAATTATTTTGACCAGACCAAATGTGAATCTTGAACAAGGTCCTCCAATTATACGTGGCATAAAAAGGGTCACATCCCTGAATATATTGGGTATCGAGATTTCCGCAAAGTTCGGTTTTTCCTCCCATATCCAAAAGATTTGTGTACGGGCCAAGCAATCTCTCCACGCCCATCGTATTTTAATCTCGCATGGGCTCATGGGAGTCAGGCTTTATGATGTTGTCCGGTCCACCACTGTCAACCGAATGCTTTATTGTTCCCAAGTGTGGTGGGGCTTTGCCAGCAAACAGGAACGTGACTCTCTAAGTGCTGTGGTCCGCAAGCTGGTACGCTTTGGCTTCCTACCCAAATCTTTCCCTACTTTTGAGGAACTCTGTAAAAAAGCCGACCAAGACCTTTTTAGAAATATCTTAAATAATCCTGGACATATCCTTCATTACCTACTACCCCCTGTCCTATATACTGGTCACGATCTGCGCCCACGCTCACATAACCGTGTTCTTTCTAGATTTGATTCCCTCACCAGGCGCGGTTTCCTGGCTAGGATGTTGTACAGCTAGGCCATAGTGTTTTTTAGTTTACTATTTACTAACTTTTTCGCTACTATTTGATAATTGTAATTGTAATTGTAAAACTGTATAACTTTGTATGTACAGCGCCGTGCGTTTGCCAGCGTTTAATAAAGAACACACTTACTTACTTCACTTTAAGTTCGGCCGTTATTGCGATTGTAATTTTTCGGAGCGACCCGCATCTTTTAATGAAAGCGCCTGATTTGAAAATTAAGGCCGCGTGACGTAAGATTACATAATTAGCATGCGTGACGTGAACAAAATTAATGGCCATACTATGGCCTGTATAATTAAAATAGCCTCGTCGAAACAGTTGGAAATAATTTAAAAGTCCATATATCGGCGTTTAAATAAAATTGCTAGCTGAAAATAGTCGCGTTGATCATGTACGTGGCGTAATAATGTTTTGTAAAATTTTGTACATCGCTAAAGCGTTCCGTTTCGGAGCCTTTAGATGCGGACAAACAAACATACAAACAAACAAACAAACGGAAGGAAAACGTAAACAGACTTCGCCTTATATCATAAGATTATTATATTCCTTTTTTACATCAAGCAGGAAGACACTTCGCCACTAACAGCTCACAAAAGCTACAATAAAGAGAAAAAAATGAATAAAAATGTTGGAATTATTTATTAATTTGGTACTTGTCGGTTAATTCACCGGAATTAATTTTTTCAATGGTAATGACTTGCCCACGTAAAATTAATTCACCGGATTTAATATTTGCAATGGTATGAATATTTGCAATGACTTGCCCACGTAAAATAGATGTATGTAGGCCTACTTTCAAGCACAATTAAGCTGACGACCCTAACCCTACCCTAATCGACCCTCACGTTAATATAATGACGACACCAACCCTGACCCTAAACGACCCTCACGACTTTAAGTTTTATAGTCCATATTATAGGGCCTAGGTTACGTTGAGGTGTTACGCGCCGTGAGGGTCGGTTAGGTTCAGGGTTAGGGTTAGTGTCGTCCGTGCTTTCTGTTGACGAAACGGTGCTTAAAAGGAAAGAAACGCGTACAAATTTATTCCAGTGCATGAACAGGCAAGGTATAGACACAAGAATTAAATCCGGTGAATTAACCGACAAGGTACAGGAAAAAATTAATTCCGGTGAATTAACCGACAAGTACCATTAATTTTTATGACACAGCAATTAATAGCACATTGTACCCATAACAACTGGCGTCAGTAGAGAGGTACTGAGTTAAAGTCCCGTAACGGATATGTTTTGTAGGCTGCTATTAGCAACGTTGTATTGCAGGCTGTCTGTTCTGTTAGTAGTTAAGATTGTTTCAATTGCATAACATGTAAATGTACAGCGCAGTGCGTTTGTCAGGCGCTTGTTAAAGAAAAGATATTATATTATTATTATTAACCAACCAATCGTAAGTTTAACATTAAACAAAGTAAGATAAGTCTTTTTTCTTTAGTCGTGGCTGGGCTGGGAGCGCTTCTGAGAAGCTCCTTGAAGAGGCGCTATATAAATGCTCTGAATAAACGAATGAATGAATGAATGAATAACATAACAAAAAAGAAAACATGGCGTAGATAAATTTGGACTAGACAAGAGTGCTAAGACAAGGTAAGATAAGATGAGATAAGACGACATAGCAGAAGACAAGGTATGATAAGATAGCAGAACATAGGATAAGATGAGATGATATGAGAGAAGACGAGACAAGCTTAGACAGCATAATATGAAATGAAATAAAATAAAATTAGATATCATACAAAACACGACTTGTACAGTTGAGACCGTTCCTAAAAGAGTCAATGGCAGCAGATAACAGGTGATGGTGTTAATTGTTCCAGGAGGGCCCCAGGTGGCGCTGGTGATCCTGGGGTCAAGGACCACATCCAGAACCAGCTGAACAGCCTCAGCTTCTACGATAGCATTCCCCTCTACGACAGCATCGGCCTGAAGGCCACCTCCGATGCCACCCTTACGACGACCGATGCCACCCCGGTGGTGACCACCCATCACAGGGACACCCATTCATGTAGCACCAGTGTCGGGTCACCCGGAGGAATCGGGTCTCGAAGTCGCGAGAACCTCTGTCGGCGATCAGCAGCCAGCCTAGATGAGGGACCCTACTGGGTGACCGTGAGGACACCGGAGCCAGGACCGGAAAGGAATGTTTTGGCCTCGCCTGATCTTCTCGAACAGGATTTGGCCTCTACTGGAAGCCCGTGGACAACGGTCGAGCTGAGGCCAACGCAGGGTGAGGAGGAAGATGATGAGGCCACTCGCGTCCTGGACCCCGTTGCAGAGAGAAAGCTGTCCTCTGCATCGAGCTTTACAAGGGACAGTGACGTCTACACTCACGTGTAAGGACAGCGCAGGACAAGACGCTGATGATTGTAAATGGTTAAATACATATTAAGTAACTATTTATACTTCATCCTATTTGCCGGATTTTCTTATTTAAATTGCATAAAATACTTTTATGATATTAAACTTTAAAATATATTGAATGAATAGACGTGTTGTAGATTAAATAAAAGTGATGGTTTGACTTGATTATACCTGTGCTAAGTGAAGGAGTCGTGGATATAATTTATTAAAGTTACTATAATTATGTGTGCTTGAGTGCTTGTTAGTGTGTCTGTGTGTGTTTGTGTGTGTCCTTCTTCCTTTGTGTATGTGCCTTTGTGTATTGCTCACAATGATTGACGTGTATTATTGTCTCGTGTGTGCATATTATATCGCCTCCTATGGCTTCAATGTTCGTCGATGTCATTCAGTTCTTCTTCGTTGGTTATAAGCAAGGATTCCTTTCTGCTGTTTCTGGTCCAGTTCATCAGTTGTGCGACAGATGTAGAGCAGGAGGCATAAGTGGTTTTGATTGCTGGCTTATATCGGCGCCTTTATTATTATGGTGTTTGTGTCTTTCTTTGTGTGCCAGTGTCTCTGCCTTTGTGCCCGTCTGTCTCTGTCTTTCTGTCTGTCATTCTGTCGGTATGTATTTCCGTGTGTTTGTCGTGTGTCTCTCTGTGTCTGCGTGTCTGTGTATATATACCTGTGTGTCCGCGTGTCTATCTATCAATATGTCTGTGAATCTATCTTTCTATCTATCTGCCTGTCTGTCTGTATGTTTGTTTGTCTGTTCGTGTCTGTCTGTCTGTTCGCCTGTCTGTTTTTCTCAGTCCCTCTGTCTCTGTCTCTGTCTCTGTCTTTGTCTCTGTCTGTCTGTCTGTCTCTCCCACACACACACACACGCTCTCTGTCTCTGTCTCTGTCTCTGTCTCTCTCTGTCTCTCTCTCTGTCTCTCTCTCTCTCTGTCTCTCTCTGTCTGTCTCTCTCTGTCTCTGTCTGTCTCTGTCTCTGTCTCTCTGTCTCTGTCTCTGTCTCTGTCTCTCTGTCTCTGTCTGTCTGTCTGTCTGTCTGTCTGTCTGTCTGTCTGTCTGTCTGTCTGTCTCTCTCTCTCTCTCTCTCTCTCTCTCTCTCTGTGTTCTTCTCTCTCTTTTTCAATTTGCGTTTCACTTAGTCTGCCCATATCCCCTTTCCCTAAGTCACCCTGTAACCCCAATTCCCTGGAACTGAATTTCCCTTAATTAAAAGCTCGGCCAAAAGGTCATTGAGGTCAATCAGTCAACACCCAGCGTTCCCTCATTCGTCCACTTTGCTCTTCCATCATAAATATTAATCTCCTTCCTAATCGATAATTCTGCTCGATGGTCCAGTGGTAAGCGTGATGAACTGTCAGTCGAAAGGGTCGGGGTTCAAATCCCCGCCAGGGCAGAGATTCTGTTTCAAGGTTTCTGCACCATCTGCGCCCATAGCCACCTCAACTGTAATGAGTACACTGACCGTACAGTTTCGATGGAAAGATCAGACGGTGAGGGGAGGACTGTTCACCATCCTTATATGTCGAGGCTAAGAAAATGAAGTCGCTAACTGATTAATTTGCTCCATAGAACCATTCATCTGTCGTTATCCAATAAATGTTCAAAATGAGATTGGTTAGTTTGTTTGTGTTTATTATTATATTCGTTTATTGGCACACAAAAAACAGCTGACACACCGCAAATGATTACAGATAATTCAAAAGAATAATAAAGATAGAATCAAAATATAAAACTAATGTTAGACAAGAAGGTTCAAAAGATGGAATTTAGTGTTAAATGGTACATTTTGACAAAGACTCTCAGATTATTGGTACCAATTTCCGATAAAGGACACGAGGAATAAAATTTCTATTGTCCTTAAAGGGAAGTACATAATCATGAGGTCGGGGTCGCATTATATATTGACGACACTGTGTCATAGCAAAGTACGATTAGCGTCGCCCTCCTGCTTTCTCCAGCCTTGGGACTGGCACTGCAACGAGCTTTCGCGCAGTTAATTACTTCAACTACGAATAGGCCCACTATACTTGTTATTCAAACCATTACAATTGATCTGGAAGTAATTTAATATAGCGTTGAGACTATTTTAAAGGTGTCTTAAACTACCCACAACTGTATTGACTGACGCTTTTGATAAATTGTTATAATGTCTAGAGTTCACTCAGATGCGGGTACTTGTCGGTTAATTCACCCCATTTCATTTTCTCGTCAACCTTGTCGGTTAATTCACCCCATTTCATTCTTGTGTCTACGGTCTACCTTGCCTGTTCATGTACCGTCCTAGTGCTGACGTCATATCCGTACAAGTCCATCCATTTTTTAACTGTTTCATAAGACGCATTATGTCGTAGCCTTTATCTGTCTTCTAATGATGACTACACCAACCCTAACCCTGACCCTAACCGACCCCCACGACATAAAGTTCTATAACCTATGTCGGTTAGGTTCAGCTGATGCGTCGTTGTTACGCGTCGTGAGGGTCGGTTAGGGTCAGGGTTAGGGTTAGCCTAGTGTCGTCCATGTTTTCTAATTACCAAACTGTCATTGGTTGACCTGGAATATACACGGGCTAAAATATGCCGTGTATCAGGATAATTGTTGGCGTAAACTTACGCATTATATATTTGAGTCCCCGATTCTATAAGCTTGCCTGCTATGCTACTGATGGAAAAAAAAGCAGTGACTGACTTTAAGAATGAATCGCAAGATCTGAATATTTTTCTAATTGCGTTAATTCAACAGTATGCCTACCCAGCCATATCGTGCTGTGTTTTCGACACCAGTTGAATGGGGTGAATTAATTTCACGTGGGGAAGTCATTACCATTGGAAAAATGAAATGGGGTGAATTAACCGACAAGTACCCAGATGCGTTTTACTCTAGCCTTAAAACCATCCTTTTCAGCCGGGGTTGGGTCGGGAGCGCTCCTGAGTAGTAATCTTGAAGGGGAGCTATATAAATCTTCGGAATGAATGAATGTATAATGTACAATTGTACATTATTTTTCCTGTTATTGTATAATTTAAATTTTTTCCTCGAGGTACATAATGATCTGTGATGATTATAGACACATTGCGATCAGCTTCGAAAAGAGACTTTGTAATCAAAAGAACAAATCTACAATTTGGAAACAGAATGTTTAAAGTTGCTGGTCCAGTTGAATGGAACTCTTTACCAGAACCAATCCGAAGATCATCCTCAATTAATATTTGTAAATCTATTGTTAAAACTGATCTCTTCTCTAAGTACTATGATTAGTAAGTACATTGTAACGCGTCCTTTGAGTAAGACTTTGTTTTATTAAGGCGCGTTATAAATACAAGTTGTATTGTATTGTAATATACAATAGAAGAACAGCGAAAATGCCAGAGACAATACAATTTACAATACAATACAATTTAGCAGAATTGTATATCTGCCATGTTGGATGATATAAATCAAAAGGCCTTTGCTGTGAAATATTAATTTCTGTGGCATTTCCATAAATTAAAACTCATTTAACAATATTATATTAGTTATTATTATTATTATTATTATTATTATTATTATTATTATTATTATTATTATTATTATTATTATTATTATTATTATTTTTTTTTTTGACGGCTTATAAAATATTGAAACAGCCAATTTAATAAGTCTGTATATATGAGTTTGTTGGCTTAATGAAGAAATAAATTTGTCTTATTATTATTATTATTATTATTATTATTATTATTATTTTTATTTATTTATTTTTTTTATTATTATTATTATTATTATTATTATTATTATTATTATTATTATTATTATTATGACCACCACCACCACCACCACCACCACCACCACCACCACCACCACCACCACCACCACCACCACCACCACCACCACCACCACCACCACCACCACCACCACCACCACCACCACCACCACCACCACCACCACCACCACCACCACCACCACCACCACCACCACCACCACCACCACCACCACCACCACCACCACCACCACCACCACCACCACCACCACCACCACCACCACCACCACCACCACCACCACCACCACCACCACCACCACCACCACCACCACCGCCACCACTATTATTGTTTTTGGCATATATTAGGCTTAAGACCCAAATCTTTCCCTACTTTTGAGGAACTCTGTAAAACAACCGATAGAAACCTTTTTAGAAACATCTTAAATGATCCTGGACACATCCTTCGTTAGCTACTACACCCTGTCCTATAAACTGCTCACGATGTTGTTAGTTAACTTGTTACTAACTTTTCTGCTACGATTTTGTTAACCATGTATGTACTCGAAACACTTATCGTAACACTGGTCCTGCGCGTCGTCTCGTTTATATATTGCAAAGCAAAGTTTTAAACGGGTGTGTAAGGGACCGAAGCTTTTCCTCAGGTCATTATAAGAGTGACTCTATCTCGACTGATTCTCTCAAAGTGCTGTGGCTTCTGATGTGACTTTTGCACAGAATCGTCAATTTGCACCTTGTGCATTACGTAGCGGCGCTATTGAAGTTCTCAGTTGTCGTTAGATTACGAGCCGCATGCCTCTAACGAGAGAAGTACGGGTTCGAGTCTCTACTCAGGCGGTCAGCGTGTAAGGACCCTTATGCAATACAATACAATGCAGCTGTAATTGATAATGTCGTCCTTTCAAAGTTCAGAAGTGCAAATTTGAAGTCTGGCATTAATTAAGAACTGTAACAGCTAGACTGGAAGAGGTAGGTTTTCAGTTTAGAGCGAAAGAGAGTTGGTAAGAGAGTTGCGAAGATGAGGAGGTAGAGAGTTCCAGGCGGAGGGACCAGGAACTTTTAGCCATTTGTTAATAATATTATGTTTGGTTAAGGAATAAATTTAATTCAATTCCAAATAATTAGTAGAATTAATTTAAGCTATATCTAGGCCTTCTTAAGTAAGCGTATCTGCCATCTCTGCTTTTTCGGTTGTGGGTCCTTCCATCTGGAATGACCTTCCGCTTAAGCTCCTCTCGTTACTTGTGAGCCATCCGACAGTGTTCTACAAGTCCCTCAAGTCTTTTTTCTTTAGTCGTAGCTGTGCCGGGAGCGCTCCTGAGTAGGTCCTTGAAGGGGCGCCAATTAAATGTTCTGAATGTATGTATGTATGTATGTATTAATGAATGAATGAATGAATGAATGAATGAATGAATGAATGAATGGATGAATGAATGAATAAATGAATGAATGAATGAATGAATGAATCTAATTCCCAGATAGGCCTAAATTTCTCGGAAACGAAGCTATTATAATGTCACTATGCTTTCATTTATTAATAATAATATCATCTGTGAATTGCAAGAAGTTTGATCTTAGAATCACATCTATAATTATGTTCTTTCATAGAAGTAGTTTTGAGAATCTGCAAATATTACGAATCTATTTGCAAATACATTTTCATTTCCTAATATCTATAAAAGAGTCAACTGAAGTTATTAATTCAGGATAATAAGCCGAGGAATCGTCAATTCTAACGTTTGATGGATCTTTAAAGATGGTTTTTGAATTGCCGATGCAACTCTATTTTCAAATTTTGAACAATCATGATATCCATTTAATAATTCCAATGACAAAGATTTCATAAAATAGTCGAATTTCTCTGTTTACTTATCTAAAATTTCTAAATGACGAATATTTTTGGCAACAGAAACATAGCAATAAAAAAGCCTATGGTGCTAAACAATTTCGCTACCGTGTCCAAAGCTTACGTAGCATCGATTTATTACGTTTTAAGGGTGTCTAAAGTGAACGCTCTTTTTATACACGTTTTAAACTTTCTCAACCATGTCTAACAATAATAAGTAAGTAAGGTAAGAATGTTCTTTATTAAACGCAAGCAAACGCTCAGCGCTTTTCCAGTGGCGGCACTACACCAGGGCATGCCAGGGCAAATGCCCTGGTAAAAAAGCCTTTGCCCTGGTCGTTGCCCTGCCAAAATTTTCAGCAGGTCTACAGACGTAGGCCTATGTATGTCTGGTGTCTGTCTAAGTCACCTTCACATGTGTCGTCGGAGTCACGCCAATTATACGGCCAGGGTTGACTTGATTCTTCCATTCAGGCGTTAAGGAATGCTTGCAATAATATATGGCCTCCCCTCTCTCGCTATCTCTCTCTTTCTATATATAAATATATATATATGTGTGTGTGTGTGTGTGTGTGTATGTGTGTGTGTGCGTGTGTGTGCAGTGGCGTCTACCAATGGGGTTGGGGGTTGGGAGAACGCTCTCCCACAGATGCCAGAAGTGGGGGTTTGGGCATAAACTGGGGGTTGTTGATTTCAGTTAGTTATAATATATATATGAAATATTGCCTGCCTGCAGTACGAAAATTTAAAATGTATTGTATGATATCGAAGATACATGATTAAGATACATGTTAGCTGACCAATACACCCAAGGTTCGCTTCAACTTAGAGATACCAGTGGTGGAACACAACTCTTATCACTTCAGGTCATGCTTATTGAAGAGGCCAAGCCAAAGCCTTCGCCATGGCAGCTGTGATGAAGGCGACAAGTGATGTACATGTAGATCTATGGCACGTATACTTCAATCTTCAAACAGTGGTCCCTTTGTAAAGCTAATGAAGCTAATAACATTAACAGATGTTTCGTATTAGATTTCCGACCAGCAGAAACCTGTCTTGGATAAGAGCAGCTACATGTATAGCATGATGTAAAACTGCCTTTCAATGCTAGAGTTGCAATCGTATATATATAGTGTTAGGGCGTAACTGGTTGTTATAAGTAATTCTCATTATACCATAAAATAGGCCCTCAATAGGGAATTTTATTGTTTATTGACTAGACAGTGTCATTTTGCGGAGAGTTGTAATCACTAAGCATCAACATCAGCAGAAATTCTCGACACCTAGAGAGCAGTCTATAGGTCTACAGACAATGGGCGCCCGCAGGAGAATTTTGCAGGGGGTCAGTCACGGCCGAGAGAGTTAGTTGCGTTATAATATGTCATTAAACTAAACTCACATAATTACATTGTCTTAACAATACGGTCAATAGGCTACCTATTAAGTCTTAACAGTGCTTTTTTCAGCCGGAGCGGTCCGGAATGGCGTTCCGGAACCTTTTTCAGCTATTACAAAATAAATAAATAATATATTTCATTAAAAGTTTTAATAAAAAATTATTTTAAATTATTTAGATACGTTAATTTCATTTAAGTGATTTCAATGTTTTATTGAGATTGACACATGTATATGAAACAGAAATATTAGCACATGTCTCTATACTTGTTCTGAATTTGCTGAGTTCCATAACTTTTTTCTAGAAAAAAACCCACTGAGTCTTACTAATTATAGCCTAGTCTTTTAAAATCAGACGCAACAATCATTCAGAAGTAGGCCTAAGTGAGTAAGTAAGCATACTCTTTATTTATCCAACTACATAACCGCACTTTGGTTTACATGAAATTAACTATTATAAAGTTTCTAGTTAAAAACGTTTTTCTCATTAAGTTCTCAACCTGTGGGACAATTCGGTCATGCGGTCTTGGATGCAAGGAATATGGAATGTCTGTACAGGAGGGAGCAGTGGGTTCATCAGACCGTTCAGACGACTTCTTTTGTGACTTAGCAGGCTTCACGGTCCAAAGGGCACTTAGAGTTTGCTGCAGCTTACGATTATTCTTGTTATCCATATTAACATGCCACATGTGGCTAAAAAAATGAAGTCGTTAACACTTCATACCCATGGCTGCTTCAGGGCTGGCTTAAGGGACTGCAATTCTCTTCTTCAATAATCAGATAATCCAAAAGTTGTTTACAGTTCTTCCAGAGACAATCCAACAGAATGGATGTAAACTACACAGTAAAGTCTAACCTATTGTTCTACACAGCACCAGCGAAGAAAAAATTAAGGATAACCTTGACACAAAAATCTTCTTCCATAAGTAATCCAAAAGAAGAGAAACACGGTCAATTCTAACATACTTTTAACTGAATACAAAATCCTCAGATACAGACTCAGAATGCATGAGAGAAACGTAACTGATACAGTGCTTGAGGAATGCAGGGACCTGTTGGGGTAAGCTAATGCCGGTGTGGGGAAATTTTTGACCTCGGGCCGACCTCTTCATCCAGAGATTATCCAGAGGTCCCAGTCGGCTTGGCTTTGTCAATATGTGTGACCTGAAGTGATAAGGTCAACCTCTGAGTCGAAGTGTTCCACCACTGATGTCGGTACATTAGTCCGAGATAACATGTGTCTTTGATAACATACATGATATATAAATAATGGGAAGCCAGTTGAACGTAGACCTAGCGGACTGAATCGTGATGAGCATTGTTTATTGGGGCTAAGTAAAGAACTAAATTTCGGCCATTCCAGGGCCGTTCTGACAGGCTAGTGGTAGCCCACGATGACCGCCGAGTCTGTTTTAATGGGTGCCAGAACACCACCAGGAGGGGCACGGGGGATGGCGGTTGGCTTCCAGGCCTATGGCTAAATCAGCCACTGAATATTATCATCATATTCGTTTATTTAACACAAAACTGTCGACAAAACGCAACAGAATACATGAGTTATTGAGAGTGGCAGTTTTTCATCTAATAGACGTTTTTGAAAAGCATGCGTGGAACGAAGATCTTATTGTTCTTTGTTGTAAGTTCGAAGGGGTGAGGCCTAGGGCGTAGGTTATAGTTGCTAACAGACCGAGTGGGAAAGAGCCGGCGGAGGACATGGTTATTATCTTGGATGATAGCAGAGAAGAGGGCTGCGTCAGCGGCTTCAGCCATTTGGGTTGCGGTCGGGGCATCCTTAGTATAGTAACTTATTAGTAGGCTTAAGCAGTATGAAACTAAAGCCAGTATTTACTAAGTATTTTGAACAGAATCTTGTGACATATTTTAAGCTTCATTTGCATGATTAAACCTGTCGGATTTTTATTTGATCATGATTTCCAGGGGGTCACGCGACCCCCCTTGACCTATGCTGCGGGCGCCCATGTCTACAGACAATACCTGGGGAGAACTCGGATTATTAGCATCGTGCTATTAGGCATAATATTTTATTTCAGCTACCAGCAACGGGAAATTTTTTAGTGGTGAGTTACAATAATATAGAATTATACACTTATCTACATATCTAAATTCACCACCACGTATTGATTTAACTTAATTTTCTTAATTCTTTGTCTTGTTCTTTTACTGAAACATTTGCATAAGAAGTTCATCACATAATTAAATGGTAGGCAATTGCTGCATTAGAGCTCTTTTGCATCAAAAAAGTTAATTGTTGGCCTTACTAGCCAATATAAGATGCCATGCCTACTATTATTAGCAGCTTAGCTGCTACGTGTATATAACCAGTGCTGAGAAAGCACTTAATCTGCAGCTAGTAGGCCTACAGCTGATATTAGGGCTGTTGAGAAACTGTGCCGATTTACTTTTCTATATTGTAACTTGCATTATCTGTTTTGCAATTGCCATGATTAGGCTACTCATTAGACCCTACTGTGCTAATAGGCCTACTGAGGCTGGCAAGAAGCAATACATAATTACTTTATAGCCTAATGTTAATATCTTTGCTGTTACATGTAGTACAATAAAAAATCAAAGCTTTTGATTCGTTATTGTACAATCATAATTTCATACCGTATTGCTTTACGAACCGCTGTGCGCTGGCAGTCATCTTACCAAACTGATATTAAATTCAAATAGAATTGGTGCACAGTCGTGTACACACTATTTTGAATAAAGCTGCAAACTTTACATTGTTTGCTTGTATTGTACCATTACCATACCCATTGCATATAACATAGACTCGTAGAATAAAGTTATTATTCTATTCTACCGGTCATTAGTGCTTTGTTAGCTGTGATATTTATTGTTTTATTCTGTAGTCACTCCTGGTCAGAACACATTATTAATGGACATTTACAGTATAATAACTTCTTATTTTAGTTGCTGCATGTAGTAACTTTTGTGATGGACTATGCTGATGTATGCTATATTAATTTACAGTTATGAGTGACTTCTGAGTCTCTTATATATAAGTCGGCCAGAATGGGGGTTGGGGTTGTTGTTCTCCCATTCCAGGTGGGGGGGGGGTTAGACGCCACTGTGTGTGTGCGTGTTTGTTTGTGTGAGTGTGTGTGTGTGTGTATGGTCACCATATAACCTCGCGCTACCACGCATGCCATAAATCACCCTGCCCTGGTTACACGTATGACTGCCCTGGCTATGCCCTGGTTACAAAAAGTGTCTGGCGCCGCCACTGCGCTTTTCATACAAAGTCAGAAATAATTTATGTATAAAGACAAGGCGTTCCACTCAACTGAAACAGCCCTGCTCTCTATGCTAGCTGACATCTACTCAGCTATTGATAAGGCTCAGGTCACCCTTCTTGCACTTTTTGATGTCTCAGCAGCCTTCGACATGGTGGATCACGATATTCTGCTCCAACGCCTTGAATCCTCCTATGGTCTTAAGGGAGTCCCTCTTCTCTGGCTTCAATCCTACCTGTCTGGTCGCACCCAAATGGTTATAGCTGGTAATTCCAGGTCTAACTGGGTGCCTGTCCTTCTAGGAGTTCCTCAGGGATCAGTCCTTGGACCCCTTCTTTTCATTTTGTACACGGCTGATATTACCTCTTTGTTTACAAATTACTCTGCTACTGGTCACCTTTTTGCTGATGACGTTCAGGCATATGTTCATGGTCCTGCGTCTACTCAACTCACTTTAGCTCGCCGTATTGAAGCTCTTTCCCATGACTTGCATTTGTGGATGTCTTCCAATCGCCTTTCGCTAAACTCTTCCAAAACTCAACTTATTTGGCTTGGCACACCCCAACAACTTCTGAAAATTGACTTTTCGCTTCTCTCTGAAAACTTTCCCAATTTTACGTTCTCTACTTGTGTGCGTGACCTAGGTGTCACTTTGGACAGCGCTCTCACTTTTTCTGCTCATGTAACCAACCTTACACGATCCTCTTACTTTCACCTACGGCGTCTCAGGGTTATTCGCAGATCTGTTCCTCTCTCTACCATGGCATCCATTGTCCATGCATTTGTCTGTTCCAGAATTGATTATTGCAACTCCCTACTTATTGGTCTTCCCAAGGTCCGTCTATATCCTATTCAATCTGTTCTCAATACTGCTGCTCGATTGATTGCTCACCTTCCTAAATACTCCCATATATCATCATTCATGGTTAACCAACTGCATTGGCTTCCTCTCTCTGACTGCATTCAGTTTAAAGTCCTTGCTTTGGTCCTAAAATCCAAACTGGGACTTGCTCCAAAATACCTCAGGGATGTCATTCGTCCTCCTCTTTCTGCATCTTCTCATCGGCCTTTACGATCTCTGGACCGATCTGACTTCTTTGTCCCACGAGCTAGGACTACGATTGCTCAAACTCGATCCTTTGCCATCATTGGGCCCTCCTTATGGAATGCCCTTCACTTCACTTTGCGTGAGACTTTCCTTTCTGGATCATTGTCTTCATCTCTCTCTCCTTAAAACATATTTCTTCTCTCGGGGTTCTCGCACTGGGAGCGCTACTGAATGGCCTCGGCTGTGAGCGGCGCTATATAAATTACTAATTACATTACATTACAACGATAATGAGAAGATAATTAGGTCAACTAGAAAACAGATGTCTAACTGTACAATATCCTAGCTAAGAAGCCGCGCCTGGTAAGGGAATCAAATCTATAGGGAGAACACTGTTGAACAGTGTAATTTTAGTCAGTTCTCACTGCGAACTAACACACAAGCTAAGTTGAATGTCATTTGGTTTGCACTCTTGTTTTCTGATTATATAATATTAGTGAATAACGAATTAAAGGTGTTTAACGACACCAGAGCTATACTGAGGGTTCGGCGAGAACTTACGGCTCCAAAATAGCTCACTATCAACATCACCCTCTGTTTGACTATCTATCTGTCTTTCCATAATTATCTGCTTATCTGTCTCTCTGTCTCTTTCGGTTACACTCTGTCTCCGTCTGCCTCTTTTCTATTAAGCCGCAGCAAATGTCTGTCTGTCTGTCTGTCTGTCAGCATATGCTTATATCTCTCTGTGCCTCTCCCCATCTCGGTTTCTACCTTTCTGTCTGTCTCTCTTTCTACTTCTCTCTGTCTGTCTCCACCCATCCCTTTGCCGCGACGATCTGCTATTGATCCGGAAGTCGTCGTCTGCGCATGCTCAACGTCGAACACCGGTATCAGTGACTCCTCTTCGTCGTCGTCATCATCATCATCATCATCATCATCATCATCATCATCATCATCATCATCATCATCATCATCATCATCATCATCATCATCATCATCATCATCATCATCATCATCGTCATCGTCATCATCATCAGCAGCAGCAGCAGCAGCAGCATCTAGGTGTGTAGCCTAAGTGACTATTTATTCCAAAAGTTAAATGACATCCTATGGCTTCTATGACCGTAGACGTCTTTAACAGAAAGCAATTTATTGAATATCACTTAATATTCTCGATTTCAGATCGTTCGTTCATTCTAACGTCAGTTTAATTTCTACCAATTTAGAAGTGAAGTATACAGGGTGGCCCAATATAAAATGTCCCACCGGATAAAATGCAATTTCTCGGCAACCAATTGAGATGTTTCTATCAAAATTTCAGCACTTACAGAGGAATGATTTTGAAACAATCCCAGGAAATTTCACTAAACAATTTCCATAGTTTCAAAAGTTACAGCTGTTTAAATTTTGAATTCCATTTTTTCAAATTTCCGAAGAAAATGGACAGTCATTTGCAATTTTCAATGTCAAATAAAATCATCTTTCATTAAGAAATCAGAAATCTGTTGAGCAGTTTTTCTCAAGGCATGTTCGAAGTGTCCACCCCTAGCTTTCACGCAAGCTCGAAGTCTTTGTGAAGCTCAGTATGGCCTTGTTGATTGAGTCCTGCAGCATCTGGTCTCATATTCGCTGCAAGGCTTTTTTCAGCTCGTCAATGTTCTTCAGCATGGGATGAATGTCTTGTAGCAGTCAAGCATAGCTACCCAGACGTGATAATCAAGAGGGTTAAGGTCTGGAGAGCTTGGTGGCCATTCATCATTGCCAATGAATTCACTGCAGTTGGTGGCAATAAAGCCTTCAGCCAACCGTGCCGTGTGAGCAGGCGCACCGCGCTGCTGGAAAATGAAACCAGACCTCCAGTTTTCAATGAGTCTGGGTAACAGAGTTTCAACGTAAAGTTGAGCGTTTACTTTAGCCTTGTCTGGGATGAAGTGCAGTCTTCCCTTATCGCCGTAACACACGCCAGCAGAAACCATGATGTGCTTCGCAAACTTGGATCTCTCGACCACCAGGCGACTTTTCGTGAAAATTGCGCTTTTTGCCGGCGGACCAAACGCAAACGCACTTAATATATTTTAAAATATCTGTAATTATATAGCTTGCTTCATAAACACTTTCTTTACAACTTGTAATGAGGTCATATGACGGCATCATTATTTGGGTGTTACAAAACAATTTCTTTGTGAAAAAAATCTTAAAGAAATAACTATTATTGGACCGCTCATCTGCGGAAATTTGAAAAAATGGAAATAAAAGTTTAAACAGCTGCAACTTTTGAATCTATGCAAATTGTTTAGTGAAATTTTCTGGGATTGTTGCAAAATCATTCCTCTGTAAATGCTACAAGTTTGGTAGAAAACTCTCAATTGGTTGCTGAGAAATTGAATTTTATCCGGTGGGACATTTTATATTGGGCCACCCTGTATACATATATAAGGCTCTTTTGGCAGCCAGCAAGGCTCTATTCCATTGGCCATCAAGACTCTGTCAATGTAGCTGAATAAACAGAGTATTGAATAATAATTCTAAATCTTTTGTCTAACCCCAGAGTAGGAATAAGAAATGATGCTGAGATTTTACTTTCAAATTTTGTTCCATATGCATATATTATGTGTGTGTAATCTTTATATCTACTAATAATACTAATTGACTCAAAAGACAGTCATTTATAAAATGTACGGCATTAATAGTCTTCTGGTGCATATACAGCAAATGAAAAGCTTTAAAGTGGTGTGTAAGAGACTGCACTTCTGCTATTCGACGCAGCTTTTCCTTAAGTATACTGTAAGAGAACCTTTATCTCGACTGATTCTCTCAAAGTGCTGTGGTTTCCGATGTGACTTTTGCACAGACTCGTCATTTGGCGCCTTGTGGATTACGTAGAGGCGCTATAGAAATTATGAGATTTCGTTAGATTACGAGCCGAATGCCGGCAAAGCGAGGAATACGGGTTAGAATCTCTACTCAGGCAGTCACCTTGTAAAGACCCTTATTCAATACAGTACAATGCAACTGTCATTTGATAACGTCCTCCTTTCAAAGTTCATACATAAGTGCGTAGAATCAGATCTATGTTCTTTTAACGAAGTTATTACACTGTGAACATCTGAAAATATTGCAAATCTATTTGCAAATACATTTTCGTTTTCCGATAGGCCTATCTATTTCAAAGATTCAACCACAGCTGTTAATTCAGGAGATTAAACCAAGTCATCACCAGCAATTCTAAACGTTTGATGTAGTAATGTAATTAGCAACTTCTATTGCGCCGGTGTCTAATGCACAAGGCATCAACCGATGGCACACCAAAACCAAGCCGTAATCAGGTCAACATCCAGAAGATCAGTCCGTAAGAGACAGAGAGACAGCCTAAGGTGGATAAGCAATTTGAAAGAGGTAAGTTTTCAGCCGAGAACGAAATGACACAAGCGACTGAGCACAGCGTACAGACACAGGAAGAGAGTTCCAAAAAGTAGGTCCAGATACTGAAAAAGCTCGTTCACCGAGAACAGTTCTTGATTTAGGTATGACCAGACAAAGACAATCAGATGACCTCATTGAATAATGATAAGTCAGAGGAATAAGAACAGATTTTAAATATTGTGGTTGGCCAGAGTTCAAAGTTTTATAAACTATGAGCCCCAGTTTGAAACGAATTCTTTGCTGAACAGGAAGCCAATGCAAAGATTTAAGCACAGGGGTTATATGTTCATATTTGGATGTATTAGTTATTGCTCTAGCCAAAGAGTTCTGAACTCTCTGCAGCTTCAGTATGTTTGATTTATTGATACCAGTAAGAAGCGAGTTACAATAGTCTAGGCGACTGGAAACCAATGCATTTGCCAAAGATATTCTTGCAGACATGGGCACATAACGCCTAATTCTGCGTATGTCACGAATGAACATATAGGATGACTAACAAATACTGTTTACATGGCCAGTGAGAGACATGGTAGAATTAAAAACAACGCCTAAGTTGCGTGCAGCGTCGGCCAGCTCAATAACTGAGTCACCCAGTTTCAATCACTAGCAATTCTAAACGTTTGATCAAACTTTGATGGATCTTTAAGGATGGTATTTGAAATGCAGATGTAACTCTATTTTTAAAGTTTGAACCATCCGTAGAGATACGTACATAATCATGAGGTCATGAGATACCAAACTATGTAGAGCAGTGGGAAATGAAAAAGAAGCGGAGATACTACGGGAAGATCTAAGAAGAATGTTCAGATGGTCACAGGACTGGCAGATGCTCTTTAATGTGGAAAAGTGCTCAGTGATGCATATGGGGAAAAGAAACAGCGAGTTTTCATATGAAATGGGGGGCATGGTGTTGAAAGTGAGTGAGGAAGAAAGGGACTTGGGAGTGATTATGCACAAGAGTGCAAAACCCTCTAGGCAATGTGCTGAAGCATCAAAAAAGGCTAACTCGACTTTAGGCATGATAAGAAGGACAATAGTCACCAGAGACAAGGATACAATATTGAGGTTATACAAATCACTGGTTAGGCCACAGTTGGAATACTGCATCCAGGTATGGAGTCCCTACCTGAAACAGGACATGGAAAAGCTGGAGAAGGTGCAAAGAAGAGCTACAAAATGATTTGGGGCTACAAGGATTTGGGATATGAAGAAAGGTTGAAAAGGTGTGGACTAACAACATTGGAGAGAAGGAGGAGCAGAGGAGACCTAATTGAAGCCTACAAGATTATTACTGGAAAGGAGGCAGTGCAGAAGGAGAAGTTTTTTGAATTAGCACCAAACAAGGCAACTCGGGGACATAGGTATAAATTATTTAAGAAACCGAAAGGGACATTAGGACAGAAATGTTTCAGTGCAAGAGTTGTAGATTTGTGGAATAGTTTGGATGATAGTACTGTCTCAGTGGACACTATCACAGCTTTTAAGAAGAAGCTAGGAAAATTGGGCTATTAATCATGTTCCAGGTTAATTGCAGTGGTTCTAACACAGACTAAACGTCTTCTGAACCACTTAAAACCCTTGTTATGTTATGTTGTTATGTTATGTTATTATTTTATTAATTCTAATGACAGAGATTTTAGACTTTTAAACAATTTCGCTACCGTGTCCCAAGCTTACATAGCGTCAATTTATAATGTTTTAAGGGTGTCTAAAGTGACCGCTCTTTTTAGACACGTTTTAAACTTTCTCAACCAAGTCTAATAATAATAATAATAATAATAATAATAATAATAATAATAATAATAATAATAATAATAATAATTATAATTATATTTTTAATTATAATTTCCGCCGCTTTAGCATCAATGATTTTAGATGTAAACTTGAGCGTGTTGTTCAGGCGACGGAGATGAAGATCCATTTCACGATATTCATTTTGTAAGGCCGGAATGGGTTCCTTTAGCTGTCTATTGCTGGCTAATGCTATAGTACGTACATGTACTTATAGTCATACGTATGCATACAATTATACATATACATATACATACAAATACATATACATATACATAATATATACATATATCAGCCGTTTATTGATTCAACAACAGCACAATTAATTAACAATCAGTCATTTTCAAAAGTTAATCTGTTGATGCCGTCAACAGGACAGCCCTAAAGAATAATATAATCTGCTATTGCAGGGCTGCCCCTTTTCCAGGTTACATTAACATATACATATATATATACATATAAATATTATGTACATATACATATACATATTCATTTGCATATGTATGTATATATGCATACACATACATATGCAAATGCATATGTATATGCATAGGGCCTACATGATAGTCTACATACATTTGCCAAGTCCTCATAATAATTTATTTAAGACACTGCACTTCCTTATTCGAAACGCAGTTAAGTTCCTAATAATTATTCTTCTTCTCTTCTCCTAATCGATCTTCCACCATCTGTCCATCTTCGCCACTTAAAAACCCACTCAGTCCGAAGTTCTCTTTAAATGCGTCTATGTCCTCTTGCAAGTATGCAAGTATGCGTCGCTATCTATGTCCTGTACTGTGGCCTTCTGCCTACGCCACAGTCTTCTTGTAAGGCTGCGTGTAAGAGATATTTTAGAAACACCTTAGAACGACACAACTCATAACGACGAGACTTTCATGGACCGAAACATACGCTAAATAAATAGGCGGTCGCATACATGCGAAATTGCAGGCATAAATGCATAGCTGCGTACTTATATATATACACAATACATACTTACATACATGCATACATATATGCAATACATACTTACATACTTACATACATGCACATAAACATACATACTTACATGCTTACAAACATTCATACATACATCCATAAATACATACTTATGCACATAAATGTATGCACAGATGCACGCATAATATTATATAGAATTATCGACAATATGCGAATGGTATGAGAGTGTGGTCCGCTGTTAGTGCGCGTGTACTTAGATGACCCAGTGACGTCTGACATTTCTGGGATAAACACTTGATGCATTTGGAAGGTGCATCTCTGACCTAGTTTCAGTCGCTCTTCCAACAACTGTTCCGTCCCCTCGTCCTCGCTGTCTGTCTGTCTGTCTCTCTTTCTGTCTCTCTTTATGTCTGTCTGTCTGTCTCTGTCTCTGTCTTTGTTTATCTGTCTGACTGCTTTTATGTGCTTATCGATCTACCGGTCAGCATATGTATTTTTTATGTCTCTCTGTCTCTCTCTGTTTCTCTTTCTGTCTCTCTTTCCTCTTGTCTTTGTCTCTCCACCTCCTGCTTCTCGTCTTTCTCGCGATACTGTCAGATCCCGGAAGTTGTCATCCGCGCATGCTGTTTTCATGTCTCTGTCTCACACTGTTTCTCCTGCACACACTCTTTCATGTCTCACACACACTTTGTCACACACACCACACACACACACACACACACACACACACATCCACACACACACACACACACACACACACACACACACACACACACACACACACACACACACACACACACACACACACACACACACACACACACACACACACACACACACACACACACACACACACACACACACACACACACACACACACACACACACACACACACACACACACACACACACACACACACACACACACACACACACACACACACACACACACACACACACACACACACACACACACACACACACACACACACACACACACACACACACGCATACATACGCACGTAAGGTCACATCCTTTATTAGTGATTATCAGTTTAGTTGTTGCTAAACAATGCTGTGTCACAACAAAGATGACTATCCATCGATTCAATCGGTTTAACGACATCCTTTGGCGTGAAAGGTCATTGGGTCAATGGCAAAGAATTTCTTTCTAGTTCTCGCAGTTGGTTTCAATTCTGAAGCCAAGAATCCTATTAGCACGACGATTTCATTATCCATTGCTTAACGACCTCTTCTGGGATCGAACACTGTTGAACTGTAATTTATACAGTTCTCACTGCGAACTAACACACAAGCTAAGTTGAATGTAATTCGGTTTCCACTCTTGTTTTCTGATTATATAATATTAGTGAATAACGAATTAAAGGTGTTTAACGACACCAGCGCTATACTGAGGGTTCGACGAGAACTTACGGCACCAAAATAGCTCACTATCAACATCACTCTCCGTTTGATTATCTATCTGTCTCTCCATATCTGCTTATCTATCTCTCTGTCTCTTTCGGTTTCACTCTGTCTCTGTCTGCCTCTTTTCTATTAAGCCGCAGCAAGTATCTGTCTGTCTGTCTGCATATGCTTATATCTCTCTCTGTTTCTCGCCATCTCCGTTTCTACCTTTCTGTCTGTTTCTCTTTCTACCTCTGTCTGTCTGTCTCCATCCCTCCCTTTGCCGCGACGATCTGCTATTGATCCGGAAGTCGTCGTCTGCGCATGCTCAACGTCGACACCTGTATCAGTGACTCCTCCTCACCCGTTGCCACCAGATTCAGACGTAGTAGGAAATAACGTCGGTGTATCGGGTCGAATCTTCTTTGCCTTCGAAAACAAGGCGAGAGTTCTTTGGGGTCGGTGGCCTACTCCACGGAGAGAGGAAGGGCCGGGGTTGGTTGGTAAGGAGGTAAATGGTAAAGATCGAGGGCGTTTTAATACCTGGAGGACATGAACTCGTTTAACTAACGATAATCTAATCAAATCAAATCTAATCTATATAGTTGAGGCAGATACCTTGATGACACGTATTCGTATAGTGAATCTAGTCTAATCTAATAGCCTATAAACTGAGTAAATTAAGTAGAAAAGTTCGTGAGACGAGTTCCTTCAAAATCAGAAGGAATTTACAGACAGCGTTCCTGGGAAGTAGCAATTAAAGTTACTTCGTGCTTTCTGCCAATTTCTCTCATTCGAGATTAAATGTGTTTAAGTAAAAAAATTAAAATAAATTAAACGAATTATATAAAAACATAACAATAGTAAAGGCGATGGTAGATTTATCCTAAAGCTGACTGTCTTAAAACACCTCTAAAACAGTCTTGCCTAATGCTATATATAATTCAGCGGCCAGCAGCGCTCAATCATTGATCGAACCTAAACTAATATTGGTTACCTAGCTTAACTCTTACGCGATTTGTCTCCACGAGATAATTATTAATAAGATAATTGAAGAAGTCGTGAAGTATGTCCTGATACGATATATTTATGTAACTCTTCTGTTGTGCCGCTCTTTCGTTAAGTCGCTCTTATGAACAGATCCCAGCTACATGGATTACTATGAAACTTATCTATTCGATTTACACGACGATTACACAGGTTGTAATGCATACGGATTATATAGGGGATCATAACAATAGTAATGACGATAGTTCTGCGGGAGGCGGTGCCCGACTCAACGAGAGAGCAGAAGAGGGCTAGGAGATAAATGATGTAAGTGGAAGGTGCTAAAACACCTGTATTCGTATAGCTAATGATAATCTAAGCAAATCTAATCTCATCTAATGAACTCTAATCCAAGATAATTCACATAGTTGGGGAGATAATAATAATAATAATAATAATAATGAATAATAGCAATAATAATAATAATAATAATAATAAAAATAATAATAATAATAATAATAATAATAATAATAATAATAATAATAATAATATTAATAATAATAATAATAATAATAATAATAACTAATAATATTCTTTATAATAATAATCATACTAGGCGTGATTATTCTTCGGAATTGCTTTTAGAAGCCTAAGATCATTTATTCCTCGGGCAATAAAACAAGAACTTATCGTACTGGAACAATTTGGGTACCGTGTCCCAAACTAACGTAACGTATCGATTTATTACGTTTATGGTTGCTCCAAAGTGAGCGCTTTGTTTACAAACGTCTAAACTCAACCAAGTATAATAATAATAATAATGCAATAATAATAATAATAATAATAATAATAACAGTCAATATCAATAACAATAATAATAACAATAATATCAATAACAAGTCAATAATAATAATAATAATAGGTTGTTTAATAATAATAATAATAATACTAATATTCTTTATTACAATCCGGTTGACAAACGCAACCGATTATAGTGTACAGTTATGCAATTGAAACAATTCACAAGAACACAAATGACAGAAGACTTAAATCTTAACTACTACTGGTAACAGAACAGACAGCCTGCAATACACGGCGCTAATAGCAGCCTACAAAGCATGTCCGCCTACGTATCTCGATCTCGATACCTCTCGCTCTCTATGTCAGTGTGTTATCCAATGCGCTATCGCCCCTCCAATGTAGTTTTCATTTCCTAGAGACCATGTATTCGTGCATCGAATCGAATCGAATCTAATCTAATCTAATCTAATCTAATCACATCTAATCTATTGTCTAATCTAATCTAATCTAATCTAATCTAATCTAATCTAATCTAATCTAATCGATCAACTGATATAATCTAATATTTGTCCGAACTAATTGATCAATCTATTGATATAATCTAATGACTTCCAAACAGAGTAGAATTGAGTAAAACCATAGAGATGTATAATAATATAAATATATCACTAGAGCCCGCATCTACCATCTATGGTGAAGGGGGGTCCAGTGGCGCGTTGGATAACATCTGGCGAAGAGTGCGAGGGAGGTACCGAGAGTTCGAGGCCGTTAGAGCAGTTTGCTTTGGCCAGGCTGCTTTATTGGCATAGGTATTGTTGCAAGCTGTGTCTGTTCTGTTGGTAGTTAGTAGTTGGGGCGCGGTGGTTGTGGGTATGTTCGGTGCCTTGCAGCCGGAGGTTGCGGGTTCGAATCCACCTCAAGGGTATATTTGGTGCCTTGCAGCCGGAGGGTTGCGGGTTCGAATCCACTTCAAGCCGCCACGTAGGGACCCTGGGCAAAGTCCTTCACTCGCAATTGCTCATGCGCTTCGGCGTGAACCTCCGATTCAGTGTCCGCGCTGTAGTCGGGAGCGCCTCTTGAGTAGAAATCTTGAAGGGAGCTATATAAATATCTGAAATGAATGATTGGTCTTAGTCGAATGTTAGTAGTTAACTGAATTGTGAGTTGTTTCAATTGCATAACATGTAAGTGTGTGCAGCGCAGTGCGTTTGTCATAAGCACCAAAATAAAGAAAAGATCTTATTGACTATGTATAATATATAAATATATCACTAGAGCCCCGCATCTGCCATTCATGGTGAAGTCGTGACCCTGCAAGCCAGGCAAGCTAGGCATAGAGATGTATAATATAAATCGACGTCATCATCGACGTGAAATGCCTGGCCAACTGCCATGGCCACGTCACCAGTTATGTTAATGAGCGCTGGCTAAATTGTGTAGTGTGTGGATGTAGCAACTTATTAAAGCCCGAAAACGTGGCCGTTGGAATATTATTTAATGGATAAGTTGTTATTTTGTGTCTTTTGAATTTTTTTAAGGCGTAATCTTCGAAAAGAAATTAAAGTCTCGCTTAAGCTTGACTGCGTCCATGAATTTCAACCAATCAAAACGCGTCATTTCAATTTCCATTAACTGCGGAACTCTCTTTAAGGTGATACTATATCTATGATTGTGACTTCAAAAATGTGCAAAGGGAATATGCGTCATACGGTCTCTAGCGTTAATAATATATCTCTTCCCCATTGAGTAAAACAATCCCGTGAGGGCTTTTGGTGCGTCAAATTCAGACTTGTTCTTTTAGTGTAGACAACATTCTTTTCAAATAATAAATTTTTTTGTAACTTTTCTTCTAAGAAAAACAAGTAAATTGTTGCCAAATACTAATTTATACCAAATCAGAAATCAAATTCAATTTGTCTTCCTCGGTTCTCAACAGGTTTTTGTAAACGTCTGCGCCACTGGTCAATGCTTCTGTTCATAAACCGTTGAGAGAATTTTTGCCACTCTTCAACGTCCTGTTGCAGTGCCCAGCTTTGACGATTACATATCGCTCGATTATGCGGAAGCAATCCTTGTATTGAGACGTGATCACATTAATAATCACTGTTCACTTTAGCTCCGGATTCAACAAACATCACACTGGTTTTTCCCATCCGAGATACACCGACCGAAACCACGATGCCACCACTGAAATGTTCACGATCGCGTACGAGTCTCTTTGCTGGGAACTTGTGTTTTTTCCTTGCATCAGAATAAACACGATCATTTTGAGAATTAGCCGGTGTGGCGAGAGTCAATGTCTTTTCATCTGTAAACCAAATGCTTCGTAAGCCTCTACACTTCTCTCGTTTTGACATCTGCCAAGTAACTGTTTTAATTTGCAGTTTTCGTTTATAACCTGCCCTATTACGCGTTTGTACGGTTGAAGTTGCAAATCTTGCTTTATAATGCGTTGCACTCTTCTTCGTGATATGCCAGTTTCTCTTTCAATTCCCTTGGATTCTTGTGGCTGTGAGGATCATCATCCTGGCTGCAAATCAGCTCACTCACACGCCGAATATTCCGTGTCCGTGCTGTTCTAACTAATTTCGGGCGGCCGCTTCATAATTTACGCGCTGTCGTAGTCCTACCATCGGCATAATTTTTTTTACAAAGTCGATTTAGACTTGTTTTAATTCCAGGATTTAATTCGAAACTAAGTAATCATTCGCCTACCTTCTCATAATTTTACAGTTTAAAAACCGCCCAAAACATAATTTTGCACAAGATTTCACGAGGCGGTCTCACTTTCTTTGCGCCACCCTGTATATTATATATATATATATATATATCGTAAACTGTTGATAATTTCGGGGACTTAAAAGACTTGATCTCTCGGTTGCATAGGGAACCCCACTGATTGTACTGTTTGACCTCTGTTGTAATAAGAATATGGGTTTCAACATACTCTGATAACCACCAACCTAGACTATACTACAGTAGACCTATATAGATAAGTCATTTGAAGAGTAGTATACAGTAACTTAAGGGAAGGGTTTGACAGGGACCATTTATCTCTCGGAATAATTCCTACAAATATAATTTCCGCAATGAAACTAGTAAATAAAGGTATAGAGGTCCACTGATTAGAAATTCAAAAAGGGCAAGTTTTCAGAAAGTAAAAATAACCGTTTTTAAGAGAAGGCGCGATTTTCGCCAAGATTAGACTTCTGGAAACCATTAAGCAAAAGCAATTTAATCGATATTTATTCAAATAGGCGGCTAAAATTGCAGATCAACTTGGATTAATATATAGGCCTACATTGGTTTATCATGGTATATTCTTGGAGTCACAACTTCGTGAGGATGTTTTCACATATGTTTCACTGTTGAAGTTCAATAAAACTCGATTAAGTATTATAGTCTACCACTATATTATAAGAAGCCAAGAGCAGTCAGAGAGGCAAGGCGACTTTTAGTTGTCCAGAGAAAGGATGTAGGCCTAGGCCTACATAATTATATATAAGAATTACTTGAGACTACCGATAAATAAACTCATTCACTGTTGATTTTAAATACCCCTTGCCATACCAGTATTAGGCTTAAGTGTAATTTTGAATAAAATTGGAATGTAGTTTTGATATTTTTAACGTTATTTGGCGTTTTGACTTGTTTCGACCAACGCAAAACTGCTTTAATTAAACTTTATGGAACGATTTTCTTGAAACATGTCCTGGAACTGTGAACTCACAACGAACTTTTGTTTATCAATAAATGTGGTTTAACAGTTGCTGAAACATTTTCCTGCAATCTCTTTTAGTCATTTAGGTGATTGCAAAGTCAATTCGCAGCATTTAGGTTTAGTTTTTAAACCAAATTGGAATTCACAATGATGGGTCGAATTTGAAGAAATATTTTTGGTATTGGTGAAGATGAATTTATTAGTCATGCTGTCGGTTCTGGAAATAATATGTTGCGTCCAGGGAGTTTAATTAATTTGAATCTGTCAAAAACTAAATAAACAAATTCACGCATCTGGTTTATTGGTTACTATCGGCAATAATTATTAATTCCTGACCTTCTACGCAAACCACAGTGAAACCTCTGCCTGAGTTTTTGCAAATAATTATGTCTTCAAGAATAACGTTGGCACCAGTACACACACCGAAGGGTTTTGGATCACTTAAGGGCATCTTACTTTCGATTTTTGGTTTCTGCTTTTGAACTTGGCACTGGAACCTATACATATAATCTAAACAGGCTATATCCTAATTGGTTCTGAAGAGTTGAGTTAAAATTCATGCCGCGATAATAAGACAAGTGATGTGTCGGTAGTGAATTATGAATTGAAGAAACTGCATATTGTGCATTTGCATATTTAAAAAATTCCGAGTGACATGTCTCTTTATTGCAGATTTAGCGAACGAAGAGAACGAAGGTAGGCCTAACTGTTTCTTATCATAAACAGATCGTAATTCTGTTTATACGACTGGCTTCATTTTTAATTAGTAGCCTATGCAACGGGGCATATTGTTGTTTCCCATCAATTGTTGTTACATGAATTTAACTGAAAATAATGATGGCATCTATAACTGAAATTTTCTTTCATCGCGATAAAAGAAACTCTTATGTTCAAGGTTAAATTATGACGGAATTAAGAAGAAGTTTGAAGTCTACTTTTGAATTGCAAACTTTGAACTGCACACATGAACATTATTAATTCAGCGCGTAATTAGATAGACATGAGCATTAGACATTCCCAGCATGAAATCAGCTAATTATAGTACATAATTATGTACAACGTCTCTCAACAATTTCATTATTGAATCTAATACAGCAACGATTCAACGAGGAGAAGAAGCTGACTCAGCTCATCAGATGTCCTCATGTCACATAAGCAGTGAAAATTCATCAACAAGATATACCGCAATTATAAATGCCTAACAGTCAAACATGACACTGATTGGCTGGCAATATTAAATAGTCAATACAAATCAATCAAATACGTTTATAAACACTCTTAAATACGTTTAGTGAATGCAACTCACGTATAATAGTATTAAAAGAGTTCCATTACTGTGGGTCTTTCTCTCTAAACTAGAAATATCGGACGTTAGTCCTGCTGCAGCAGTTCTCGGATCGATAAAATTATTCTTCCTCTATATGGTGTTATAATCATGCACTACAGCATTCTCAGTAAAGTAATTACTAAATAATGTGGGAATGATTTCCATATGGTTCCGATACATTAAGACCGCCAATTGGATATATATATAATGTAATATAAAGGCCTATATAGTGTACAAAGCATCGGCAGGTGGCAGCAAGCCAAAGCTGTGGCCAAGTCGCCGTCGGGAGGATCTTGTGCCGGCCTCGGCGTATGTGTGTGGCTGCATATAGCGTCGTCGATTTGCTGGTGGTGACGTTTTGCAGAGAGTTGGCAGGGAGGCAGTTGGCCGTGGTGGGCCGGACAGGTTGAGGATAAATGGGATCAATGCCCAGCCCTTCACAGCGGTGATCGATCTATAAAGAAGTGGCATATTCATGAATATTTAAGTAGTGTAACAGCGGAAGTGACGTGTTCATAAATAATCAATCAAACTAGAATTGCGAAATGAATGCCATATTGATTCGCAGGGCCGTAAATCTGTTTCAAAATGTGGGGAGGGAAAACTGCACCCTTCGGTAGTGTCCATAGTTCCATTAAGAAGCCCACTACTGAGTTAGTTCAGTTGCACACTAGGTTAAAAATTAAAGTTATTGGGAACATTTATATAATCTTCAACCTAAATTTTAAAGACATTTATATCATCTGCACCCTGAATGTTTATGGTAATAGATAAGATAAGACAGAGCCTATATGTCCGCAAACGCTTGAAGACAATTCTTGTTCGATCGTGGTTTCATTGTGTTAGGTCAGAAGTGCCTCTGATGAGTCTCTCATGGGGTGTCAGTATATATTTGCAATTACCATTACCAAAAGTCCAAAACATTCAAAGATTGAGCCAATCATAAACTTCAGTCTCACTGTGCACAGTTTACAGACCTATCAAGTTTCAACTCTGTGAACAGACCCTCTGTCTCTGTCTCTCCACACTCCCTCTTTCCCTCCTCTCTCTGTCTGTCTGTCTGTCTGTCTGTCTCTCTCTGAAGCCCACGCACCGGTCATTATATACTTAGGCATGTACCTCTTATCCCCGACAAATAATATTGGACCCATGCCTTATGTTTACTGTGGGCCACGGCTCTGTGTGGGCCTATATATATATATCTGTGCTCAGATAATAGCCTTCTGTCTAAAACTGGCCAATGTCTTCCATTCTGTAATCACCCTCTCTAAGAATGAAATATAGCACCTGTCACGTCAAATCGTCCTTCCTCTTTGGATTAATGAAGAAGAAAACCTATAATTGTTTATTGTTTCAACAACCAAATGTATATTTGTAACAATTCTCAGGCCAGGCGATATAAGGCTTAGGGTGGCATAAAGAACACTGTAGGTAAGAGATTCCTTAGGCGGCGATATGAGGCTTAGGGTGGCATAAAGGGCACTGTAGGTAAGAGATTCCTTAGGCCTAAGTCGTGACCGCGATTCTAAATACCAATCACCAACGGTATTACAAAGAAACATAAGAATTACAGTCGATTTTGGCCGAAAAGATCCTTTTAAAACAATTTTTGTCACCTGAGAAAAACTTGCAAACAAAAAACAGCGTCCACGCCAACAACAGAAAACAGCGTC
>JACEVL010000376.1:1318226-1408226 GCA_020284085.1 Aporrectodea caliginosa | reverse complement strand
ACATAGTCTAAGTTTAAAGTTCATAAAGCAGGCTCTATTTTTTGAAAAAAAAAATTATGGTTGAAATAGGATGCAGAAAAATAAAGTCTCAACATTGAAGACTATAAAAGCAAATCATTCCTTTATTTCGGCGGAAAATGGATGAAAATGCGGTGGAGAAATGTATACAAGTACCTTGCCGACAGAAATTTGTGCAGAAATGGACAAAATGTGAAAACGGGATGCTGATGTGTACCAATAACATGTTGCATTTCAGATGTGAATTCCAGAGTGGGACAATCTTGTCTCTGTGTGCGGGCGACCAATTACATGTAGACCTATATGCGTACATGTATACTCTGTATACGCTGTATACACTGGTTGATGTCACTGTCAAGTAGATCCTAATAACACTTGGCTAATCTCAGCACAGCATTGCAGAATCAGTTACGTGTCATGAAGTAGAAAATTAGATTAAGCTTATTGTGTTGGCCACACATTTGCTTTAATTGTTCGTAGAAATGTCAACTCAGATTTCCTGTTCTCTGACATTTCTCTGATGCGTCGAGCAACATTTCCCAGATTTGGATACCTCGTGATTTGCTCCTATATATACAACTGGCCTGAGTTTTGAAGAGTGCTGACAGCTAATTACTGCTGTCTCACATGCTCATACATGTTGTCTTGCCGTTAACATTCATTCTTAACTGGTGAAGCTTTACTTAACTGCGTCTAAGTTGGTGGCGTGAGCAAGTTCAACTTGCAATCTGTGAAGATTTCGCCTACATGTATGTATGTATGTATGTATGTATGTATGTATGTATGTATGTATGTAATATGTCAATTGTCACTATATGTTTGTGTTGATAAAGCAAAATCATACTAATGTAAAAATACAAAGTCAGTCTTTGGAGATCTATAGAGTAAACTTGGAAATCATATAACTAAACATCAACAATGAAAACTGTCGTTTCACTGCGTTGTGTGTGTAGAACGGGGAACGGACATTGTCCCCCCTGGACATTGTCCCCCCGGACATTGTCCCCCGGACATTGTCCCCCTGGACATTGTCACCCCGATTTTGCGTAGGACATTATCCCCCTGGACATTGTCCCCCCCTCTGTGTAAATAACCTATAGTCTGCATGTCATTGATAAACCTTAGTTGCCGTTTTTGTTGGCTATTTCATTCAGGTGTAGGCCTAAACTTAAGACTTGTTAATGTCACTCAGTTCATAAGCAGTACGAAAGTTAAGACTTGTTAGTGTCAGTCAGTGAATCAGTTATAAAGTGAAGACTAGTTAGTGTCATTTAGACATAGCATCCGATTTTAGAATTGTTGGCAATTTTTCAGCTATGAGACACTTTTGTTAGCAACTAACATACATTAACACGTTTTAACTTAAAATTTATACTAACAAGTCTTTGGTTCAATGAAATAAAAACTTAATTTAATCAATGCAGCTTCTATTTACGGAAACACTTATAAATCAAACTTCCATTTAGGCCAACAATTATTTTCATCATTTTCCTGCATTTCCGCAAGAATATTATACGATTATATCTTAGACTGGGGGGATAATGTCCTACCCTGGGGGGACAATGTCCAGGGGGGGACAATGTCCTACACTCGTGTAGAACAACCTTTGTATTATAAGACGTGGCTTGTAAGCTATAAAACTTCCCGCTACGTAACATTACGATGTTTGAACATTTCAATGCTCCACTGCAGCCAGCAGAGGGCGTTTTAGTTTCGTCTTGTTTTGCAAATGCATACAGTTGCGATCTACCTGTATGCCTTTGTGTTTTATTTGATGCGATGAATAGCATTAGCGAGAGTATAGCGCCAGAGAGAAACAGAGAGACAAAGAGAGAGAGAGAGATCTGTTTAAGCACCTTCGTGCTGTTCCTTGCATCTGCAGTTATACAGTTAGAGTTTATAGTCACGGGTGCGGATCGAACTATCGACCTTAAGCGACTGAGAGCTGGCTGACTCAGTGGCTCAGCCAAGCGACACCTTACATAGGAAGCAAGGAAGTTGGCTGCAGCCGGAGTAATAACGGGCGTGAATCCCGCCTCCTGCGCATGACCCGCTGACGACTTCCCGTAACCAGGGAATCGATCATCCGTCGGGCAATATTGAAATCTACTTCAGTCTTCGTTGGATGGACAGCAGAGGAGGAGACAGACGGACGGAGGGACGGACGGACAGAGGGATGGTCAGAAGGATGGAAGGAGAGACGGACGGAGAGAGGGAGGATGAGAGGGATGGATGGACGGACGGGCGTCGGTGAATTAGAGATGAAACGATCTGCGATGAGGAGGAGGAACTGGAGCGACGGAATCAGGCGAACCCGATCGTCGTCGTCTGCCTTTATGGCGGGAACTCGTCTTCATCGGCGTCGGCGGTCGACGCCTTCGAAGGAGAGAGAGAGAGAGAGAGAGGTCTGTCATGGTCGCCTGGACGACGGACGACGACGAATAACGGTCTGCTGTCGTCGTCTCAACGTGAAAGAGACAGGATGTTCAAAGTGTCAGAGGAAATGTCTCTCTCTCTCTCTCGCAGACAAACCTACAGACTGACAATCAGACAAAGACCATTCTGCTGCTGCTGCTGCTGCTGCTGTTGATAATGCTGATGCTGTCGTGTAGGGCAGAAGGAACAATGGCCAAGAAGAAGCTGATGACATAGTCACATAGGCGTTAACTGTCTAAGAGAGCGACGACGAAACCCAAGGCAATTATATAGGATGAGTCTGTGGCTGTCGTATACGTCATAAGAAGACGACGACGACTTTATTGGTTTACCAAGCAACAGAAATCTATTACGGTGTGTGTCAGTCGGAAAGAAATCTACGACTGTCAGAAGATCGGCGCTAAGTGCGAGCAGCTTGCGTGTCACAGTCTCACACGTCTAGATTCATTCCATTCAAAATTCATGTGCGTCGACGGAAACATGCTTGGAATGAGCTTCAACTCAAACATGAGCTACATGATTCCTTGTCTGTCTTTCTTGAGTTGACAGCAACCGAAAAGCAAAGGCAAAACTACTGAGTCAGACATCCTCGCCGGTGTGGTGCCAATTCAGACCCATGCACGCGAAAACAGTTCCAACGAATATCGTGATTGGTTCACGTGACTCGGAAATTTGTCTCTAAAAATAGAACTGCGGTCATGTTCATATTGTTTGCTGCCGCTTCGTTCGTTAAAATCATGGTTTCTGTCCAAATTACGACTGCACAAGTTCAGACTCCTTGGGTTTCTATTTTCCCACCTACTAAAATATTATCTCACATTAAATTTGCTAAGGTAACAGGATACTTTAAATTTCGCCAGGGGTCGGAATCGGAACCGTCTCCGACCCAGTGGCGTAAATCATGGGGGGACAGAGGGGACTGCCCCCAAAGTTTTGACTTAAGCCGATCTAGTCCCTAGTTGTTCAAAAAATCCGGCCTTCGAAAGGCATTAATCTGTCCCCCCAAAGTTATGTATAGATTTTCGCCGCTGCTCCGATCGGGAAACGATTTCGCACCAATTCGGTCCAGAAATTTACAGAAGATAACGGGGGGGGTGCGATTATGTGTTCCTTAGTTGTTCATTTATTACGCGCTTCGAAAAGCATTAATCCTGTGAGGCATGTTTTGGGATTAAATAAATTTTCGCTGAAGTACAAACTTGACAACAACCTTCCAACAACCAGACGCCCGATATCCTTAAATGTTGCATCGACTTATCAGCTTCACCTGAACCGGTGTTTCACTGACGGAGTACAAGAGAAGACGTTTGGAGACTATATATATATAGGCGGTTTATGGTGCACCAACCTTAGGAGCGAAGACGGTCGACGATAGATAAAGGTTTTGAACCCCGAATGCAGCGATACAAGAAAAACACGTTATCAATCTCATATCTTTCCTAAAAATATATAGGCATTCAGTTGCTTGTGTTGCTTCACTCATTTAAAGCTGTAATGACAATAGAGAGTTGTAACTTGTACTAATTAGAAATCTAGCCCATAATTCGCTTTTAGGGTCAGACTGTCAGTATGAATCTGTGAGGCCAGCCAACAGTTGTCTCGCACATCAAAAATTGAAAAAAATTGTTCTTTTAATAGAAACTTTGAAAACTGTTGGACAATACACTAAAGGTCTGATGTCAGAGTCTGGTTTAATAGGAATTGATGAAGCGAATGTTGAAGGCCAATGTAAATGTATTAGGACAATGTAAATGTATTGGATAATATAAACATATTAGGACAAGGTGAAGGCATAAGTCCACTATGAATGCGTAAACCCAACGTGAATGTGTTGAGGCTAGTGTCATTTTATAGGGCTATGATTGTGAATGTATAAAGTCGATATATCAGTACCAATAATAAATTGCTAAAAAGTGAACAATAGGCCTGCATTGTTACACTTACAAAGCCCCTTCCCGAAGCCATCGTAAATCCCTTTGGGGTTGAACGGGTCAGCAAACAGATGATAGGCGTCTTTTTGTATGAAATTCCAAAACGGGAATGTCTGTGTGTCATGTGTGACTACATGCAGACTATGGGACCCGCGCGTGTCATAGAACAGGCTGAACACTGTACAATAGACGGTTATATCACGGTGTAGTTTTAATGGACATTGTGGCTGCCTTTGTATCCTCCGCATCTATACAAGTCTCGATCGACGGCACACAGGGTCCTTTCCGGGTTTTATAAGCACATACATTTATACGTAGATTAATACGCCTACGCATTAAGGCCTGTACATTCTCATAAATGCAAGGCAGCACATTGGAAAACATACATACATACTTTTCATACACGCATGCCTACATGCATGTAGGCTTGTACATGCATGTATACATGCATACATACATGCATACATACATACATACATACATACATACATACATACATACATACATACATACATACATACATACATACATACATACATACATACATACATACATACATACATACATACAGTCATACATACATGCATACATACATACATACATACATACATACATACATACATACATACATACAAATAGGCACAGGTACATAAATTGTACACCTATAAATGTTGGCCTGAATACCCATAGACTATTTACATAAATGTATTAGGATAATATAAATATAGTATATTAATCTCCCTACATGCAGAGGCACACATGGAAACATAATATATAAACTTATAAACAGACTGCTACTATTACTTCGATTAGCAACTGACGTCTGTTAGTTTGTTATAAAGTGGATGATGATGATGATAATGATGATGATGATCATTACTATGATGAATATAACAGAAAATACTATGCTTAGGCCAACTGTATTATAACGATCCTAGATTTCATTTCCAGATGACCAGTATCCGGGGCGTTAAAGAGATATTCTGCGGTGGCATCATATGGCCTTGTAAGGATAAAAAAACGCTAAATAAATGGATGCATTACCAGCGATTGCATAGATTGAAAAAGCATGCATAAGCCCGTATATATATTCATGATGACGACCCACATCTATAGCTGCAATGGCTGGGCTATATATCACCAAATGTAGCTATGCGAATGCGTGTATGTATGACCGTGTTGGCGGTGTGTCGTCGTGTGTGTGGATATATCGTTAACGGCTGTTTGAACTATTTACAATGACGCCCGATACATCTCGCAGACAATTACTCGATAGGCATATGAGCAAAGCATTCATTCATTCATGCTTGTCATGTACAGTCCCCCGTCTGACCGTTGGCTCCATATAGCATATGCACAATGCGGTTAACATTTAAACAGCATTATAGATGACGGTCCCCTCCTGCAGCCTGTAAACATAATTTACACACTTGCTCATCATCGGAGGACGATGTGAAACGCCGGCCCCTATGAATAGCAGTCGACGGACGAACGGGCGGGCGGGCGGGCGGGCGGGCGGGCGGGCGGGCGGCCGGAGAAGGGCAAGTGAATGCGCGTTGATTCCGGCTCGGCGCTATTTTCCCAGGACCTAAAACTTGTCTCTCGCGGCGGCGGCGCTTGGTTCTGCGCTGCTGCAGGGCGAATGATTTATGGCTGGCGACATGTTGTTTAAATTATGACTGGCCGTGGATGAGGCTTTGATCTGCATGTTGTGACTTTTGCCAGGGATAATTTAGTGGCGAGATAAATGGTTTTGACATCTCCACTGACGGCTGATCTATCGCCACAGACGGCTGCTGAGGCTGCTGTTGCTGCTGTTGCTGCTGCTGCCTGCCTGCCAACGATAAACACTGCCAACTCTGTGGTGCCGACAAGGCAACAGCGGCGCGCACGCACGCACATCAGTAACTTTCGAACAAGAAATGATTACTAAGACGACGTCGACGATGACAACGACAAAACAGGTGATACCTCAGCACACAACTTAATCGCAGGCACAGAATGATATAGCCTAGACGACAACGAAACCGTTGCCTAGCGCTGAAAGAGAATATTGTTTCGGAATCGATGCTGCTAACAGCTTTGGAACGAAAATTGATGATCCCAGTGGCAAAGATAAATGACAAAGGAAATATTGCTGCAGCACATAATATGAGCCAGTTGTATCACTTTTTGCACACGTTCGTTAGGTATGCGGCCTGTTTAGGTAAATAATTATGCAGCCGAGAGTGTATATATGTATATGCACCTGTGAACAAGCTGGTTCCCTCGACTTCCGTTTTTTGGGCGCTGCTGAAGAAATCTTTCGCGTAAATACATGCAAATAAGTACTTATTTTCGTACACATACATAGGTACGTACTCTTTGTATGTACGTATCTATGCATGTAGGTATGTACGTACAAGTATGCAAGTAGGTAGGTACATAACATACGTACGCACCCACGTTTGTTTGTATCCGTACGTAGGCCTATGTACATGTATGTGTTGTGTAAGCATAGTCTATATAAAAGTAGACATGTGCTAGTGACTATTACGACTTTAGTTTCCATTAAAGAACGGCGCAGTAATCACAATGAGTAAATGGTGAGTTGTAAGGGACAACTTCGAGACTTTATAATGGAGGGAAAGCCGCCTCCAGTTTGGATGCCTCTGTGGTCGTGCGTGTTTCGGCTGACAGTCTCTTTACGTCAGCCATGTCCGCTCTAACAAGACGTGACGTTGGTAGTTATGCTGCGGGAGTGTTGGACAGCACACTGACCAGCGACCGGTGACAAGCATTGGAGTGGTCATTCGGACGACAGCGTGTCCCACTCATAACGACGGCCTGATGGTCGACGACGGGGGCACCGCTAAATAAATCGCCGCGCGAGCGACGACGACGGTCGAGCGCTGCAGCAGTCGCTCGCTACACTTATTCGAAGTGACACGTTCCATCATTTTGCCCATCTCTGAACTACGATGCCGCCCTCCGTTGCATCGGCTCTTGGCCAGCGATGCATGCCTCCTCTTCCCCGACCGATCATCATTCATCCTCCCAAAGAAGACCCGTTCCTTCTACTTCTCCGTCACTCGCTCCAGTCCACCTCCTCCGCCTCCTCTCGCTCTGGTAATGACAAATGTCAGTTCTGAGCGATAATACAGAACCGCGCATCCATGTGGAATGATCGAGACCGGAAGAGCAGAGGAGACGTCGACGTCTACGCGTCTGCTGTGTGTGAAATATCCGTCCATTTTTTTCGGACAACCTGCTGCCTCCTCCGAAGAAACGCATCATGCTCCTCTACTGTAGCGGCGGACGATGAAGGGCCATCCGTCAGTTTCCGCTTCTAGGTATCGCTTCCCAGGCGGGGATCCGGAAACGCAGGCGATCCATAAAGAAAGCGTCGACTTCGACTTCCAACAAATGAAGATATTGACACGCCGCTGCCTGCAGAAGGACCTCTTCCACATCAAAACATGCAAGCCTCCCATATACTACAGACTGCATGCAGCGTGCGGTGAAAAGATGCCAGGCTTGCAATTTAAACTGTGTCAACCGACAAAGCACCAAAGCAAATGTTGTTTCAAGTAAATACATAAATAAACCTGCATGTGTCTAGGCCTGCCTTTCATTATCGTCACAGAGCTACTGACGCGTGACTCAGCATGTTTGCTAACTATAAACACAACCGTTGCCCAACGTTAACTTGTTCGTTCGTTATAATTACTTGTAGAAGAGTGCCTTGCACTGGCTTCCATACTACAGACCCCGTTTAATCTTTTCAACGATTTCCAAAGTCCCGGTGGTGACAGACTAAATCTAATTCTGCATGGTAATGTATGTAGTTAAAAATACCACATTATATTCGTTCTCATAGTTTCTCCATAGACTGTGTATACGTATTGGTCGGTAATTATAAGCTATAGGCTACATTATGCAGTACAGCAGGAAGGCAGTTGAAAGGGTCAAACGTTTTGTCACAGGGACAAAAGGATGGTTTGTCCACAGTTTTAGTTGTCACTGGTTAAAGAAATTAATGGCGGAGTTTTGACGGCCATAGAAGACGTCCATACTCTGTTGCTAATGAATTTATGGCGTGTCGTCTTCACTTCCAGTCTATTGGACATTCTTTTAAGCTTCTTCGCGAACTTTGTCCATATTCTATATGACAAGGCAATTAGTCTAAGCGTCTACTGCTATTGGTTTCAGCGAACAAACGCTTCCATTGTCTGTGTGACTCTAATGGCGCCAGGGTCCGTGTTTCACGCCAGACCGTTTCATGGAAAGAAAAATGAAACAGCATGTATCCAGCATTTAATTTACCCAGCAGTTGGCGCAACATTCAGATCATTTGAAAGGATATGATAGTTTCAAAGCCATAACTTTGTCAATAAAAGCAATAATACATCAAAGCAGCGAGGTCAGCAGACACGCTGCTTAGCAATTAAATGTGTTCCTAAAGTCAGACTGTCACGTCTAATAAATTGGCAGCTGCGTGGTTCTCGTTACAGCCGAGTTAGGCTATTCATCTTAACAGATTCCCACCAAACGTCCAAGGCGAACACATTACAACTCTATGGCGTATACATGCATTTTCGTTCTCTGTAGCCTATATATATATAGGCTAAACGTGCATGAGAGTTAAGTCTACTCCGGGTAGTAGACAGTTACTGTTGTCTCGAAAACAATTAAGAGGAAATCATAAGGAGACCTTGAGTTTTTTTTAGCAGCAATGTGCATTAGAAAACGGCAAACCGTTCGCCAATAAATGCAGGAACAATGGTTCTTTCCGTTTACTGCATGCAAACGAATTATAGGCTGACAGTGTATGTTGCACGAGCAGCCTCGATCATATGCAACGTTTCTGATAGCCTACAATAAGAGCTGCAAGCCAATAAAGGCGCCATTCATTTTCAAGTGCTCCATTCATAAGTGCACATTAAGACAATGTAGTGATGTTTTAGAATCATGTCTATTGCATCTATGAATGGATCACACGCTGCAGTTAAATCATATCAAATTTCGCAAAATTCGTTGTGACAGAGCAAGCTACTATATAAGTTAAAAATTTATTAAATCCTACAGATGCAACATTTAGAATTAAATGATGCTTGCAAGTTTCAACTGGTGCCAGTCAATTCATGTGTTAGACTTTTAAATGTTTAGATTGTAGGCCTATTTGGGATAGTTTGGAAAGGCGTGTGTATACTATAGGTCCAACCACAAACTATTTAAACTAAGTTAGTTTCACCAAACAATTAAATTGATAGTTTCTATATAAGGCATGTTCCTTTGCAATTTCAAAAGGCAGCCATTAACTATATTAGTTCGTGCATTAACTAACTTAGTTAAGAGTTAAGTATACTCAAATATAATGATATTCAAAAGGCCTATGCATCAAACTCTACAGCTTAAAGTTCGTGATGAACCATATATTATACACTGTTAGAAGTAGAGGTTTTTTAAATAGTTTTTTAATGGTATTATAAAGTACTCAAGGTTTTCCAGCTGATAGAATACCTATCCGGTTTTTGTTAGCAGTAAACCGTTTCTAAACCATTTGAAATGGTTCTTGAAATTACCTTAACGGACCATCCTCGATGTTTATGCCACGCAGATTCTCCATATGTACGAGGCATTTGCAATGGGCATAGGCCTACGAATGTGGAGTCCTGTCGACATTACGGCTATATATATGTCTGGTGATTGTCCAAGCAATTCTATATTACAAATGCCACTGGTTTTTATAGATTTCTACACAACCATGCATGTATGCATGCATGCGCGCTCGGAGCTTCGCCTTTTCCCCATGCAGGACCCTTTCTCTTACTTTCTTTTCTCATCTTAAGACTGTTCTTTTTAGCCGTGCTGGAGTTGGGAGCGCCTCTGAGCAGTTTTCTTGAAGGGGCGCTATATAAATGTTCGATATGAATGAATGAATATACTTAATTTGACTCCAAATATAGTCAATTCAACCGTTGAATAACATTATTGTATTATATGTTGAGCACACATTTATGCTAGGCCCTATATAAGAACGCTGGAGTTTATAGGAATTAACGTCTAGTTAAAGCTAATTATTCCACTGTTAATATGATTAAAAACAGATGAAAAGTTCTGGATGCACAGGGAATGTAAATTTTATTTCAAGACAAAATTAACGGAGGCCGGAGGTAAGGATAAGAGCATAGTATTATAATTTTAATTTTATGATTTTTATATTATGTATATATTTCAATATTGACGCGCGTTATAATATAAATGCGGCGCATAAGGGCACTCTGCGATGCGTCATAGAAATTTATTTTTACTTACTTGTTTAAGAGTAGCTTTCGTAAATTATTTTTGCAACGGAAGTTGTCTTTTCGTCTGTGATCACTGAGAGAGAAGGTACGTTTTAATGTTTTAATCTTTTTAAATCCAAATTTTTTTTGCAATGCATGTGTTGTGTGCCCATTGATTTTAGTCGGGTTATCATTATCCTCATATTCTGTCACAAAATATTAATAAACTGAACCATGTAACGACGACTATTACTAATGGCGGGAATTTGATTAATGTGACAGGAGGCCCACAGTGGTAGCCGAGTTTCAGCCTGTTACTCCATTACGGTTTGATTGAAGGCCGCAACGGCCGGCCGGAAATTTAGTAGGATGCGCGCTTAGTAACGCCGGCCCTATTTGTTTTGTGTATTCCTCGTGTATTATTTATGAATAATTATAAAACGAAATCGGCGATCTAATTTTAGCGGTGTTAACACGAGATCGGGCGACGTCGACCAATCACGTCGCGTGTCCATCGCAACAGCATCAGTATTCGAAATGGCGACCTTACCGCATCAAAAACTTTATACCTAGAATTTAAGCACGGCGAGGGTCGTTTAGGGTTAGTTTAAGTGTCGTGAGGGTGGGTTAGGGTTAGTCTTAGGGTTAGTGTTAGGGTTAGTTTTGTCCGTAGGTGGTTGAATATAGCCGAGCTCATTTTATCCAACATGTTATAAAATGAGATCGCCGATCTCATCCTAACACTGACCATTATTTAATATCTGTCATTAGTAATAATCCTTGTAACTTTATGTTGACTTTGCAGGCGTGTTTTTAAATGGAGGACGCATCGACATGGACGGAAGAGCAAGTCGGTGTATGGTTGGACCAGCACGGCTTTGGTGCTTACAAACCCAAATTCTTAGGTGAATGCTAAACATTACTCAACATTTCATTTAGTTAATTTTTCACTTATGATCATACCAGAACTGCATGATGATGTATACTTGCACGCACTGTGGCATTGTCAAAACAACACTGTATCGGTACAGTAAGCATTTAAGATTGTTTCACGAGAAATTTGCACATTTCTATGTCACGTGCAATATTGAAGGTTGCAATGATACGTTCCATAAGGTAAGGAATTTTGTTCGTCATGTGGCGGCAAAGCACAAGAATGTTCAAACTGCAGAGTCTGAATCGGTTATTGACGCCAGTGATGTGGAAAGTCTTGATAATGTTGCAATAATTACTACTGAAGAAGGTTGTGCACATGCTTGTACTACGGAAATTCTTTATGATCAGAAATGTACACTTGCCTCGCTTGACCAGACGGTAAGTGACCTTGAAAAGCACATGGCCTTCTCTATTCTTAAATTGAGAGAAAAACACATTCTGCCAGTGTGTGTACAACAAGATATTATTGACGAAATGCAGTTATTGGTTTCACAATTGCATGACACATACAAGTCAGTTTTCTTAACTGTTTGTGAAGAACAAAGCATTACTTCGCCATCAGCAGGTATGGGACATATTTTTCTAAATGAGACCTCGATGTTTGATGATATTTTCCAACATATAAATACTGACTACAAGTTAAACAGATTTATTTGTGACAATTTCCAATTTGCTAAGCCAATTGAAATTGTCTTTGAACCAAGACGTCCTGGTAACTCTCCATCATTTCACTACATACCAGTCAGTTCAGTTTTGAAGCTCATGCTCATGCATGAGACCCAACTTATGGTTTGAAAGTGCTGTTAAGGGAACTGTTTTGCTTTCCATGATGGCCAAGTGGTTATGCGAGGCCACATCAAAATCCAAGATTTGGTACTGTTTGAACTGCAAGTGTCTAGAATAATTACTGGATTCTGCACATGTTAAAAATGCAAGTATGAAAATTACTTTGCAGCTCGTGGGTGACGCGATGAACCTCTACAACGTTGATGTCCGAGCCGTCAAACGACTCGGAGACTTCAGCGCTGCTCTGGTCATCGCTGCAAAGCAGAAGTTCCGTCGGGGCTCCGAGGCAGATTCCTTGCAGTCTATCTTGTGTGAGCACAGTCGCAGGATGGACGAGACTCTTGATGAGGAAGCTCACAAAGGTTATTTCTCACTAATTGCCATATTATTTATTGTAAAGACCTTGTTTATGATTATATTGTAGATTATAATGCCACTGCTGAATATTTACTATACTTTTTTGTCTGTGTGCTGTTATTCATAGTTACAAACACATTCTTAAGCACATTCTTTATGTACAGTTGTTATACTAATTGTAGGTGATGTAGTGTAGCAGTTAAGCTGTGGCTTCACATACAGATGTGGTCCTAGTTCAATCCAGGTGGCGTCCACTAGGCCAAGGTTCAGTCAGGCTTACATCCTTTTTGTGGTCGTTAAAATTATTAATGAACATTATGTTGCGAGTTAAAAGGATATTTGTTGCAGGATATAAATTGGGTGATTAACTGTAACTTTATCTTGTTGTTGACAGGATTGTCGGTAATTCTGGGAGTGAGAGTCCTGGCCCTCTACCTCGCGGACAAGACCGACTCCATCTTCTTGGAGCGTGCCAAGGTATGTTGAACCATTACAGTACATATATATATAACATAATATCGAGTGTACCGGATCCGTGTTATAGCGAGTCCAATGTGGACAATTATCGATGCAGGTAATGTAATTCTCACTGTTGCTTGTTGCAATTTTAACTTTTTGTAAGTTAGTATGCAAAAAATGCATCTAAAACCATGCATCATCATCATCATGAACCATGAGCTTCATGCTCATAGGCCTCCAGTGTCAGTTTGATTCTCCTTCTCCATCCGTCTCTGTACTGCGCCATATGATACAGTCTTTGCAGAGTGTCTTGACCTCAGTCTTCTATGTCGTCTGTCCATTCTCTACGTGGTCTTCCTCTCTTGTTCTTCCCATCCATTACTCCAAACACCACTGCTTTGAGTTTCCTGTCGTCACTCATTCTAGCGATATGTCCAAACAGGCCCATTTTCCGCCTTATTGCCTTCTGCATGATTGTCTCTTTTCTTTTCTGATATAGGATTTTCAGACCTTGTTGGTTTTTACGACCTGGGAGACGCCCACTCTCCTCAGGTCAACCCTCCTCCTTTACCCGGGCTTTGGACCGGCGCGATAGGTTCCCCTCGTGGCGGAGTTGCAACCTGATTGTATTGTATTACATGTACACGACTGGTGGCGCAGAAAAGCCTGGCCCATGGTGTGTTGAGACTATAAAGAGATTAACCTTTCCCCATTGTTGAGGTTGTTGTGGCTTTTGAATTTTTTAGGGCACCAGTAATCCAGTACCATCCATCGTGTCGGTCAGTGGCAGCCAGCAGTGGACTCTGCACTTCGACAACATCGAACTGCTCGTTACGTCTTCGTACACAAAGGCGTTTGAAGCCTGGTACGCTGTGTTCTGGGTTTTTTCAGTCCGTTATCCTGAGACGATGAGTCGCACCTGCCTCTTCATCGAAAAGTATTGCATGGGGTGCAAGGTTTCCGTGCCAGGCGTAGTTAGACATTTGGCGGAGAAAGTTGTTAAGTAAATATGCCGAGTGTTTTGGTTTCGGTGGAGGACGACCGACTCTGGCAATTGGAGTAACCTCCGCCATTGGTTACTTTTGCCTCTTCTACATACCTACCGACCGACTTGCGACTAATGCCTTTTTCTGCGTAGTCCTTCAACTTCGACGGCTAATTTTCAAGTTCTGAACACTAGCATTATTATTTCTGAACTCATACTGCTTTTTGGTTCCATAATGCAATTTATTTTATACATTTTTCTCAACAGAGACACTATTATTATTATTGCATTGTGTATATTGATGTACCTGTTGCTCATGTAATATACAATATTGTGAATAACAGTACTTTTTATCCGGTGCATGATGGGAGTAACACGTTATAAAAGTAACACGTTAATGTAATATACCCGTGTAGGGCCTGGCGGCTAGAGTAGTGGGTGGAGTGGGCGCGAAAATGTCAAACACCCGTCATGTCTTTTAATATGGTCGTCAGAATTTTCGTGGAAAATTTAGGACCCCCAATATTTTTCTAGCCCCGATTTAGTCCCCCCAAAGCGAAATTCCTAGAACCGCCACTGGTTATGGTATATCACAATACCTTTTCAATTCTCCAATGGTTTTACAAGGCACTAGTTGAATACCTGGTAAAATATCATTTCATGAGGTATTGAACATAACTCTATTACTACCATTTAAAAACCCAATGCAATGATTTAGTAGAATACCTTACTAAAACCATATTATAACGGTTTTGGTTTTGTAACAAACCTTTTTATTACCATCTGAAAACCTTCCCAAGTGGTATCCCATAATACCATTTGTCAATGGTATTCCAGTATACCTTAATAGGGTAGAGATAGAGACCACGGATGGAATACCATTTACATACCATATACAAAACCATTACTTCTAACAGTGTACAGATAAAAACGCAATTCAACGAGGTAGGTCCAATCAAATGGGAACAGTATATTATACTGTATATAACAATATATATATGTATATATCGCAAGACGTGTAGCCCTTGTACTTTGAGGAGGTTATGCAGGCAGAGCCTATAAAAAGCTAGACTGCATGGCAAGTACTCTTAAAAAGAAACGACGAGGTCTCTAAATATTACTTGAAACCACCCCTTGTCAACGTAAAACTATCCCGACAGTGCCCATATGAAACCATTAATGCAGTTGTCAATGACTATTATCGTCGGCGATGTATACCTACTTATTAATATCTGCTGCAGTCGGTAATATGTATTTGCCAACGGCTGTCATGCAAATAAGAAATACATTACTGCAGCGCAAGAGGAGCCCTTCGGCCATGCCACACATCACCTTTGTCGATTGTGAAGTGCGCATGACACGCTAATAAATAATATTAGCCACTGAACGCCATCTTTAATAACCGTAGGCAGGCACGAACAGGCCGCAACAACACGTCTAAGTGGACGACGCGATATAAGAAAAAGACGAAATAGGGAGTGGCACGAAATGGAAGTATGACGTATACACGTCACGTGGCTGAAGATGCTGGAGGAAGGAAATAAGCCTAGAAAATTAAAACAATTGCGTGTGAGCCAGTCGTTTATTCAGAATGTATAATAGTTTCCAAGCAATGGCAAGAATGTTACAAACACCGATAACGTACATGTATCGTGAGAATGAATGCGGGACGTATTTAATCTCAAATGTAGCTTGGAAAATTTTGCAACATAGGCCTATATGATACAAATAGCTTCAGCCGAGTAATCAAGACATTTTTACACCGTTTACAAACACACGAAAGAACAAACGCTTAACAATTAACAATAATTCGGCTGGCAGAAATACACGAAAAAGCACACACAGACTCACTCATTCCATGATGAAGTTAGACTGTAAATTCGGCTGAATATTGCAGTATACAGTTGTGGCTGATAATAGTATGAAGAAATCGCAATGTACAGAATATCAGCAAAAGTAGCCTGCAGTCAGACAAATTCTGGTATGTATTTCAGTGAAGATTTTAAACCTGTCGGGTGGCCTGGTCTCAGAATTCTGTTTGTACAATAATTTAGACCAGTAGTTAGAAATGATAATGAAAATCCAAACATCCATTGATGCCCGAATCACTGTCAGTTGGAGAGGTTCTTGCCAAACGAGGTCAGGGACCCACAGTCGCAGCGCCAATGCGATGACCATAGAGGGCATAGGGCGACGAATAGTAGGCGTCGAGGGGTGACCCGGCGACCCCTAGGGTTCCACTGACCGTGGACGTCGGCAGGACGGCAGCGAACGGCGATTTGTAGGGGTGGTAGCGGGACGCCGACAGCAGGGAATTCGGACTGAGACTGCGCGGATAGACTTGGCCCTGTTGGAGCATCGAACTGGGGCTTAGAGATCCGGGAATGGTAAACGGATGTCCAGCACCGGGGAACCCAGCAGGCGACGGAAGCGGAACCCCGGACAGAGAGAAGGCCGGAAGAGCCGCCGTTTCTCCGGACGAGGCGTGTGTCCGCAGGTGCTGGAGCAGGTCCTCCGCCTTCGAGAATCTTTTCCCACAGAACTCACCGCCCGACAGCCAGCTGCACGCGTACGGCGTCAGGCCGACGCCGAGATGGGCCGCGGCTGCCATGCCGAGCAGCGGGTTGGACAGTCCGCCAGGGGGCAGAGACAGCGGGTAGAGAGACGACGAGAACTGTCCAGCACTTCCGAGTCCTCCAACCCCATTCGCAAGACTGGTCGCTGGGGACGCCACCGTACACTGGTGAGACTTGTCCTGTCCCACACTACTACCGCACTGCGTGCATCCGGCGCCGCATGGGGCAGAAGCAGAGGCCCCTGGAGGCCCATGGCCCTGCAGACTGTGCCCCGAATGCAACGATCCCGTCGTGCAGTAGGGGTCTTTACAGACCGGAACTAGCGTCGATCCGCCGGAGGCCGTGCTCACTCGAGCGTAGCCCATGTAGGGCGACAGCGTCGGAAGCTTGTGGGATGTCAACGCCAGACCGTGGACGGCAGCTAGGCTCGCTGAGTAGGAATACATGAGGGGATCGAGGGCGGCGGCCAACGGGTGACCGAACAGCAGCGGAGGGTAACCGGAGGGCAGGGGCCCGAGACCAGCTGCAGCAGCCGCCTGTAGAGATTGAAGTCCCTCGTGCTGGAGGCGCAGAGCTTCCTGAAGACTGTGCTGATGTTGAAGGAGCGTGGACGAGGCCAGTCCGCTCGATTTGAGAATGTCATCGGAGTATGCGTCATAGAGGAGGCTGCTGCTGCTGCTGTTGCTGCCAGTCTCACCCATTGTCTTATTGTTGTTGTTCAGCGCAGACGATGGAGGCAGTGCCACTCCTCCTAGTCCTCCTCCGGACGAAGTGGAGGACGTCGTTGCGGTGCCTCGCGTCGCCGAACTGTAGTCACGGTGGAGCGACGATCCGCCTCCGGAGGCGAAGGTGCTGACCGAAGACGGAGTGCACTTTCCAGATCCATTTCCAAGAGAAACGAGAGACGACAGAGGGCGCGACGAATGGCCCCTCGACTTCGGAGAACTCTCCCCACCGCCGCCTCCGCTGCTCGATCGACTGGAACAGTCCTTGGAGGACTTATCGGACGCCCCCTTGTTCGATCGTCCTGTGTCGCCGCTGGTCCTGCTGGAGGACCCAGGACCGGAGCAGCCCATCGGCGAATCGGATGACCTCTGCTTGCAGTCCTTGGCGTTTTCCCTCTGATGAGCAGATGACGACGATGAGGACGACGACGTGTCCTTCTTATCCCCAAGCGACGGAAGCGACAGTTTGGATGAAGATCCGGAATCCTTTCCAATGCTGCTGCACGTCTGTGCAAGAAGCGCCAGTGGACTGTTCTTTGAATCCAGCTGCATAGAAGAAACAGAAGAAGAAGACCAACGCTATAGAAGCAGATCCAGAAGTGATTTATAACACTTACAAACGCTGCTCTTATCAAACCGTTCGTCGGCGGCGTTATTATTGCTCTTAATCTGCGAACATTGAGACCAAGGTCAATTGTAAAGTACGGAGGTTATTTATTAGTAGTATTACAGTAATTATTAGCAGCGATAATAATTAATAATACTTATGAGTAATAATTATTTTTTATTATACTATTATGTGGCATATGTAGCATCGTATCGTATCAAAGAATTTATAAAGTAAAATAGTGGTAGTAGTAGTAGTAGTTCGGGTAGTAGGAGTAGAAAAAGAAGAAGTGGTATTAGTGACAGTAGTAGTAGTGGGATTAGGTTTATAATAGCAGTAGTAGTAGGTTAAAGTTGTTTTAAGGTGGATGGCTATTGGTTATATAATAGACACTTATTATGACCTGCGACGGTTAATAACTTTTGTTCTAATAAGCGTACACTTGTTATGCAAGACAAAAGGAGGTGGCAGAAACCAAGCATAAGCTGTGGAGGACAAACGTTCAGTGGGCCTATATTGAAGCCATGGAGGAGTAGGCCTATTAATATAGTTAGTGGTCGACGACAGACTTTGAGATGGTTAAGGCCTGATGGCGACATCTTCCAAGGTGTCAATCGATCTGGATGCGAACTGTCAAATCCCAGATTTGTAGCAAGTTTTAACTCAACTAAATTGCATATTCTTTTCTTTTGCTATATGTAATTAATTGCCAAACAGCTCAATGACCACAGTATTTCGTAGATCGACATAAATTTATCTACAAACACGAATTTTTCATCGAAATTTGTAACTATAATTATAACCAACACCTTTTCACGCTCTCTGTCTGTCTCTCTGTCTGTCTCTCTGCCTCTCTTTCTCTCTTTTCTCTCTCTCTTCTCTCTCTCTCTCTCTCTCTCTCTCTCTCTCTCTCTCTCTCTCTCTCTCTCTCTCTCTCTCTGTCTGTCTCTCTCTCTCTCTCTCTCTCTGTCTCTCTCTCAACTCTCTCATCTCTCTCTCTCTCTCAACAGAATGTCTTTTATACCATTTTCCGGCACGTCATCAGACAAGACTGGACATGTCTATGACTAAACTAACGCACCTGCGGAAAAACGCCTATTGCCTCCTTGCGACTTCATAAAAATTAAAAATATTAGTTCACTCTGGCAGCATTATATGATTTAATCGAGATCGACAGCAAATGACAGAGGCTAGAAGAGATAGTAGTAGGCCGAGGCCTAAGACTGTTTGCTTAAGATACCACAATGCACAATGCTGTGAGCACAGGACACACATGCACTCGTGAAACGAAACTTTTTAACCATCTAATTTATGACATACCATGAGAAAGTCTTCTGGCTTCGTTTGTCAGAGTTCATAATATATCTATGACGGCCAGCGCTGTGATAAATGAGTTTCATCATGACGTGAATTGATGATGCTCATACACAACAACGCCTTTCAAACATCAAGTTATTTATCGGGCTATATCTTCCGTAGCAAACGCATAGCAGGGATAAGGTTCTACGTGTTTGTCTGGTACCCGCCTCAACTGTCATCGCCGCAACAGATAATCATGAAAACTGCGACGATGGAACTGGAGCTGGATCAGTCAACGTTGAAATCTATCAGCAACAGGACTCTAACCTTCGCAGTCAATGTTAGGAGCGATAGAGTGCCAATGGAGATGGCTTCGGGAATATCATGCATACAAGACCTTGTAAGTTCTGATCTAAGGCATGCAAGTAAGCTGGCAGGTCATAATCGTCAATCAGGAGGCTATCAGATATGGAGGCTGGTCCTCAAAACTCATCTGAACTATTCATCCTCAACACTAGCGCTCTCTTCCTCCTCCTCATCTCCTCCTCCTTCACTCAGAATGCTCCAAATAGACTATAACAATTAACTAAAACAGTTAAATCTCATACAACTAACCATAGATTTATTTTATTCACGTGTTTTAATTGATAGCATTGACCTCGCTAGAAAAAAGCTGTAGCTTCCGCTGCAGGAAAGTGGGTCACATCGATTTCAATATATGGTTCAAAGAAAAAATAAAATAAAATGTGAAATAAGTGGAGCTTCTGTAAAACAAGTGGCACACTTCTACAAACATATAATTCGTGGTCTTGACTTGAGTGTTAACACCAAGTTTAAAATAGATTTATTATTGCTCATGAGAAGACTACTTATAAGGCGATATATCTCACTAATGAACGTAATTAAAATCAGTTGCGCATTACTTTGTAATAAAAAATGCCTTACATGTGCTTTAATTCTTAGACATGATCTATGAGCAGGTCTATTTTCGAGTACATAAACTATGGTGCTGAGAACATAGTTTTATATACCACACAATGCAAAGCATAATATATCAGCTAGCATTCACATCATGACTTGCGCTGTTAAGAATTTTATGGCTGTTATAAATTTTATAGGCAGAAAATACAGGCTACCTGCAACACTTAGACACAGTTGAAGATATATGAACAATGCCCATAAACAGACAACCGAACTGATCAACAAGATATAAATTCAAAAACCAGTTTGCATGTACTTATGTATATGAATCCTTCCTCACCAAACTTTTAGGCGCGTTGAAGTCGAGAGCACTTCTGATTGGTATCTTTTAAGGGGCGTTATATAAATTTCTGAATGAATGAATGCTGTTTGTATATTTGCATATATGCATAGCCATAGATACATGTAAACAAACTGCATATAATCATCCTACAGAGTAGAATAACCTTTCTTCTACGAACCATGTTGATTATTCTTAGTCTCATTAACCAGCGATACTTATTTGTTAACCAGTTAAGAAATCATGGCCTACGAAGCTGGACGTTATTTCAAGTGATCATTCTAAGCCATCGTCAGAACAAACTGATCAGTATTTCCTGAGCTATTCTGTCTCCCTTGTTGGCATTCAAAAACTGACTTATCGTTCCTGTACAGACAATTCGACGCTCGTTCCTCGAGGATAAGGATTTTTACGCTTATCTTCAGTCAAACTCTAACCAGAATTTGTCACTGATGTACAAACTGATTCACACAATCACACGACTGCGTCTTCGCAACACTTCTTCTGGAGCGCTTCTCAGTTTCGTTCGATTACCACCGACTCTCCAGAAGAAGTTCACTTTGCGCTTCCAGACTGTGGCAAGACAAGCAATTTGTTGTCTTTAACCAGACTACTCTTGATCGTCATGTACTGACATGGTGCATGTATAGGGTATCCAATTATCAGGACTCTACTGAGACACCACGTGTCACAACTGTTGCACTTTTTATGTGGTCGTCTAAATCTGGCAACTGTTGGGAAGTGGCGATGCTGTGTACATATCCTCAGAGAAAAATTAACCGTATCGCTTATACGCCGAAACTGAAATGACTTAGCACCAGAGTGAAAGATCCAATAACAGATTAGGCTTTGAACCCCTGAGAAAGGAATCCAGTAGATTCGGATCTGAAGGGGTTAAAGGGGCGAAAATGGTTGCAGCCCTAAAGCACCGAGTGAAATGATCCATGCACATAGGATTTAAGGACAGCCTCCTCCTCCTCCTCCTCTTTCCGTCTCCTCGTCCTCTTCCCTCTCCGTCTCCTCCTCAGCCACATGTGTTTAATTTGTTAGCCACCTGACAGCTGGGGCTCAGCGGGCTGCAGTATAATTTCCTAACGGAGCGTGACACGACGGTTCAACTTTCAACACTCCTCAGCCCATCATCCGGGTAGAGAACTCCTCGAGTTCCCGTCTGTAAATGGGTTAGGGGTAGGACAGAAAGACCGCTGAACGCTAAACTGCCGAAGACAGAAGAATGGGGGCATTTACAGTATTCGTCATCGTGTGCCATATTGTGGAGTCACTTCCACAGTTGGTCTTTGAAGTTGTCTCAAATGGATAATGCGTCAGTAAGATTTTTTAGATAGAATGCTTTATGTTATAATAATAATAATAATAATAATAATAATAATAATAATAATGATAATAATAATAATAATAATAATAATAATAATAATAATAATAATAATAATAATAATAATAATAATAATAATAATAATAAATAATAATAATAATAATAATAGAATTTTGTCATCTTAATAAAGAAAATACCGTGATGAAAATTGCATTTCCTGAATCAAAAATATTTTAAAAAATCCAATGCTTCTTATCGCTGTGGAATTTAATCTGCTGTAGGGCCTACAAGAGGATAAAGAATATAATAGGTGTGAGAATTATCTGAAGAGCTGACCGATAGCTGGTCCAATTGAGTCTATCGTTGTATAGACGCGATCTACATGTGTGAAGAAACTCGTGGATAGACATGCTTTAAGAGAATAAGCAAGCCCTAATATTTCCATCTAATAGTTTGCGTAATTTATATGGTCACCGGACTTGATCTCGTCTCAGATGCACCGAATCCGCGACAGTGAAGCTGGAGATACGTTGCAATATATCTCCTTCCTCTGTCTCCATCATTCTGTTGCTCTTCCTGACTCTTGTTATGGCATGGACTTGCGCGCGTCTAAGCAAACACGTAATGTGGTTATTACATGATCTATGCCTAGTTTCAGATGTTTGCCTTGCTTTCAAGATAACACCGCAAATGTGTTCCTAGCCCTAAATCAGAACGGATCTTCTCCTAATTTCGATACTACAGGGTCCCAAATGGCCGTTCGTTGCCCCAATTTGTTTGATGATAGCACATGAAACGGGTCATCCATGTAAGAGATAAGGCACTGGATAACTGTGTGACATCAGTTTCGATGTATTTTAAGTTGGCCTATGCACAGTGGCTTACAGTGATGGGTTATTAAGGTTTTGTAAATAATTAATCAGAGTTAGCATCTGTAAAAATTTTATAGTTAGAATGAGAATTAGCATATTTAGAACTAATTAATGAGAATTATCAAAATTTCGGTTACTGATTAATTGGCATTAGCTACCAAGCGAATTAATTAGGCAATTAGTCAGTGTCTAATCAATTAATTACCCATCGCCTGTACCTTGGCTAAGCTTACGGCGTTGTGCATCCTGAATCTGGTCTGTTCAATCCAATCAAACTATAGCAGAGGCATCAGAAAAGGTTTCCTTCAACGTCGTGCATTGCATCAATTACCGCCAATTTACCAGCACAACCCATCACCAAAAGCACATATAGAGTCATCAGGAGTATAACTTAGCTAGATACATCATTGTTGTAGCAATTAAGTGTAGGCCTACAGTTGCTTAACTGAGCCCTGACAGGTTCTTTAGGCCAGACATTTCTAGTGCACGTTGGTGTACTAAAAACCAACCTACTAGAAAGCTGTTGCGTGCACTCTCTTCATAATTTCTTAATTCAATTACAATCATAGGATGTGCGGTAGTCTAGCGGTTAGCATGCTGGACTGTCAACCGTGAGGTTGGGAGTTCAAATCTCCGCTAGGATAGAAATTTGTTTCAAGATCACTGCTTCACCAAGGACTGTGGTTAATTGAGCTATATCTAATACACTGATCGCAAAGTGTCGGTGGGAAGAGCAGACCGCGAGGGAGAGGACTGGCCACCTGTTCTCATGCGCTGAAGCTAAGAGAAATGAAATCACCAGCACTTCGTACCCATGGGTGCTCTAGTTCTGGCTTAGGTACTGCTCTTCCTCTTCTCCTTCTTCATTCTTCATAGGCCATATAAGTACCATCCTACACTCTAGTGTTATAATTAGGCTTATACTGCTGTTTACATCAGGAAAAGCCTACGTTACTATATGCAAGGAAACGAAAATAGAGCTGAAGGCATCCTTTGTGTTCTGCATACGGCTCACTCTGCCAGAGATAACAGATGAGAAGAACTGTTTTGTCCGTTATGCCAACAGGTGAGGATTGCTATCTATAACAAGCACACTAGACTGAAGCTAAAGGCTCTGATGGGTTCATATGGGCAAACGGATTACGCCAGTTTGACAGACAGTGCAACACTTCACCACGCAACAGAGCCCCCTCCTCCTCACTCCCCCTCCTCCTGCCCTTCCCCTCTCCTCGCTGTCGTCGTATATCCTCAGAAGTGGCTCACTCAACGGCACTTCAACGCCAAGACTCTAACAGCTTAAATCCGTCAAATATGGCATGCGCGCAATCTGTCACCCAGCGCCAAATAGCTGGCAAAGATCTTCCAATGCACTTGACGTTTTTTCAACAGCGCAATTAGTAAACTTGTACCCGGTCTGAACTTCAGTTTAGACGCAACACCAGGCTCGCTTTTAGCCTATATATTATATCAGCTGTGTTTATATATCTATTATATAATATTGTATATCATGTATACGGATATCGAGAAGTGTTGGCCTGTGCATATCGGAGGACTTCATGCACCCGTTAAGAGTGATAGATTTCACACACTAAGAATGTTTTTCAATGTTCTTATTGTCTATAGAAGTGCAATTGTTTCTTTTGCCAAGGCTTCACGATTAGAAAGACGATAGTAAATGTCACATTTAATCCGTATGGTCAATAAATCATTGGACTTATGCTGTTGGAAATGTGGAATTTGTTCATCCCTGTCTACAGTATACTGTACATGAATATCAGTTCTGTATGTGTGAATCATCACCTATATCCGTGTACCATACTTCTAGTCATACATGTACATGTATACATATAGCTTGAACTGTTTACATAATTATACTGTTTATGCGACCTTCTCCATGCATGGACTGAATATAGGACAACCTGCCTTCCTAATTACTTTGCATGCAGATGTTAAGAATCCAATTAGATTATACATCATGTGCAGTGATGGGCAAAAGTTAAGTAAAAGTTGCAAACTCTTAGTTTAACTAAAATTTTAACTACTATTTTTTTTAGTTATTAAATAACCAGTTTAACTAATATTTTTTAGTTATTAGGTAGAAAGTTTAAGTAACAAAATCAGCAACTATCTTCCGCAATGATTGTCGTGAGAACTGGTTTTATTACTTCAAGTCAAGTGAACTGCATTGCATTGCACGATGCATCATCGTTTGCATTAGCAACTTCCTGATTTTCTAATAGAACAGTACTAGGACTATTAGTCTACACAATACATAGTTTGAAAGTGAAATTGTCATTGACGCTCTGCATTATTACAGTTCACTTAACCTCTGTCATTGTGAAAATGTTTGTGAAAAAGTTTGTTAAAAAGTTGGAAAAGTTTAACTAAATATTTTTAGTTTAGTTAACTTATTTACAAAATCAGTTGCCAACTTTTAGTTAAACTTTTTTTTAGTTTAGTTATAGTTTAACTAAAAAATTAGTCAGTGCCCATCACTGAGCATGTCAAACTGTTGCCTTATTGTTTAATTGTTCGTTTTCTCTTCTGATGGTTACAGAAATCAATGATTTGATTTTGATTTGTGTGCAGCAAAGTTCCCAGACTTATTTACACCCTTCCGCTTTAGTGATAGAGAAATGACGACGATGACCCACGGCAATACGACCCGCACCTTCCGAGTATACCTGTTGAAACCTGACTTGAAGACGCTGCAGTATTTCTATGGATAGAACCCGCATCAAATGAACAGCGCTGTCGAGCGGCGTCTTCAATATGCAGGCGATATATAGACCTACTTAACATGATAATTATAGACTTAACGTTGCAGTTTTTTCAGGCTATAGTTGGCAGATGATCACGGGTTTGTCTAGGTACAGCTCCCTGTACTTAAGAATAAGAAGAAGAGAGGGCGCCAGCATGCGGCAGACAATTCATCATGACGACACCCACAGGGAACGCTGAAAGGACGTCGAAATAAACGAGTTGGCGCAGACAAATATGAACAGCATGCCGACTGAAGAGTCATTATTCTTACAATCCCCGCGCATGGGAGTACGAAACCTGCCCGTCTCCATAGAAACCGTGGCTCCAACGGCGTCTGCACTCCCTGAGTCCCGCAGAGAGGGAGAGGAGGCGAGGATGCTGTAGGCGCCTTCGCAGCCGCAGCCGGCCTCACAGCTCCGGGAATCAAAATCGAGATTTTCTCTGCTATACGTAAGCTTAGAACCTAGAGGTTTTTTCGTTAAGTCGCCGTTAGGCATTAATCTTACAATAAATCATATGCAGTGTGGCTCTGGAATGGTCGGCTTTCTACTACGTGTGAATGGCATCACACGGTTATGGAAATAACCTCACCTGCTTTTTAATGGCTTATATGTCTCATCTTGTATTCCAGCAGAAGCTATCTACTGCTGGGAATTGACGCTGAGGAGCAGTCTCAGAGTGTTACTGAAATGAATTGATGAACTGGAATTCACTGTTTTGTTTCGGATGCGTTTCACTCAAGAGCGTCAATGACTGGAGATTGGAGATTGTCAGTGATTCATATCAGCAAACTCTCTAGTAACTGATAAATCGCACTTCTTTAAATCTGTCAGATAGCCAAGCAAGCAGCGCTATTGACAGGTGCTTTAAATGGGCGTTATATGAATCCTTTGTCGCATTACTTTACATTACACTTCTATATTAGTTTCCCATATTGTCTGCTCAAAACAGAGGAGGTACACTATCATTGCTTCAGACCATCCATACACCTGGAAGCCATTTCTCAGTCTCTGTCTGCAGTTATGCCCCACCTCACTGGTCCCACCCACGGCATCCAACGACATATCACAGTCTGTGTTGCTAATGCAACTTGCATCACATGTCAGTATCAAAACGAACGTTAAAAGATGATGTTTCTTATATATTCCTGCGTTGAATTCCATTCTGTGAAGTGATAACAATACAGTTTAATAACTACATAGAATTTACCATAATATATATAGATAATACACTTTCTTATCCAAGGTCTCGATAATTGCTAGCATCAGCACCAGTGTAAACACATGTATGCATCAGAACACCTACATGTCACCAGACTCACCACACATTTATCTCGCGTACTGTAGTCAAACTGCAGGCCTACCAACTGGTCACCACACGTCACAAGCCTTTATTCCTCATAATGACAGTATCAGAATACTTCTAAAAATGCATTGTAATTAAATCATTGTGCCTCGACACTTACCGTTGTAGGCAACGGCTGGATGTAATCAGGATTGAGGTACTGCGTCCCGGATGAACCGAGCATCTTGTAACCGGGCTCCATGATATCCATTCTCACAGACCGCACAAGCAAGGAGTGGAAGAAGCCGTGGACGACTCCCGTTGACTCCTCTCTCTCTCTCGCTCTCGCTCTTTAAGACTCGACGCAGCTCTGACAAACTGCAACACGACGTTGCAATCAAAGTCAATCGTATATTCGTCGGCAGAGGACTGCAGCGATCCAAGCGGTCGATACTAAGTTCCGCGTCTACGTTCTTTCCACCTTCAAGCGTCCGATTCCATCTGAATCCGTCAGTCGATTAGGAACGACGATCCGGAATGTTGCGGCCGAGAAGGCGGAAGCGTCTTTGAAGCAGGAGGGATTCCTATTTTCGACCTATCTTCCTCTCGCCGCCGCCGACTGTTGCACGCACATTCACACCGACGCACACAGGCAATCCGTTAATAGTTTTCGCCTCCTTCCTTCCTTCTGACCGCCCCGCACTCGACGACGAATCTTGGACCGATCGACGGTGGTGGTAGAGGTGGTGGTGGTGGTGGTGGTAGTGGTGGTAGTGGTGGTAGTGGTGGTTCCTGAGTTGTCGTCGACGGCAGCTGCGTTCAAGGCGCGACTTAGCTCTAAAAAGCCGACGATAACACGTCTATTGATCACGAATCGAGGCTTCTTCTCTTCTGGCGTCGTCGTCAGCCGATGCAACGTCTATGAAGAAGTACAAGAAGAGCACACACGCTTAGCTTAGTCCTTCTTCGCTGACACACTATCCGTCCTTCCTTCCTTCCTTCCGTCCGTCTGTAAGTGCGTTCGTGTGTCGACTGTCGGGCACTGCACAGTGGGTCTCAATGGGTCTCGGCGTTGTCGTCGTCTGCGCATGTCCGTCCGAAGGGCGGGCGCGGCGCTCATCCGAAAGACGCCATTGGCCGCAGACTGAGGCCCGCGTAACCCGATCTGAACGCATGATTAATAGTCGGGTTGACTCGGCTGCTATACGCGGCCACGGCGGCGGCGTCGGCCCCGCGATACTCCTTTAGACAGCACGCCTTTCGTACATTTATCTCGACAGGTCTCAATCAATCATCGTTCCTATTAGTTAGCTGCCAGTCAAATCGACAAGGTGTCCGTCAGTAGTTTGCTCGCCGTTTAAATTCCGCTCGGTCCGTGTGTAGAAATGGAAATCTAATCGGCTGGCACTGTCGTCGAGTAGACACAGGGCAGACAGACTAACAGAGACAGACAGACGGACACGAGCGGACGCAGACAGACAGGCAGAAGGAAGGACAGATAGTGCAGTCTGTTTGGACGTGTCTGGGGCTGCTTTCGTCTCATTAGCAGCGCCGTGAGTCCTTCAGGCAGATTTGAAGCGAACCGTTGATGGAAGAACAAGTGGAAGAACACTCAAAGCATCACGTCACCATTAGCATACTATATTGTAATGGAACGATGGTATAGCAGCGTCAAATAAAGAAACTTACGATGAGGCTTAGATCGCTTAATGCTTAAATACAACTCTAGCGTTAATTTTATGTGAGGCTATTATCCTATATCAGCGATGCCTTACATAAAACATTGAATGACAGTCTTAGTGTGATTGAATGACAGTCTTAGTGTGTGAGATCTATCACTCTTAGGAAATGTTAAGTAGGATTTTGACTATAGGCACGTTGTGGCTAGTGGGCAACATTTTTGGGCAATAATTATATACATCTCTATATATGTATATATATATTATATATATATATATACAGACAGAGAGACAGACAGACAGACAGAGACACAGACAGACAGACAGACAGACAGACAGAGACAGAGACAGACAGAGACAGACAGAAAGAGACAGAGACACAGAGACAGACAGAGACGGAGAGACAGACAGACAGAGAAAGACAGAAACAGACATAGATAAAGAGAGAGAGACAGACAGACAGACAGACAGAGACAGAGACAGAAACAGACAGACAGAGACAGACAGAGACAGAGACAGAAACAGACAGACAGAGACAGACAGACAGACAGAGAAAGACGGAAACAGACAGAGGCAGAGAGGCAAAGAGACGCTCAGCGTCTTAAACTTGGGACCCTTGTTAAATCTTCTCTGGAATCGCTCTACATCGAACTGTTTGAGATTCTTATCTATTGTTTAAAAATTGAATTTCAAATTACGCCGATCCACATCAGATAGAATTTTCTGGAACATTTCAACCTAGACTGAGTAAATTACAGGTAATCTTCTCCATACATGGGCAGACATTTGGGTCCACATCGAACGGCATTCATGACAGTTAATGTTATAATTCATAGAGAAGATCAGTAGAATGGAAAACGTTTAAAGAGAACTGAAAATGTGAAGTCATGAGTCATAGGCATTTTGATCTACAGAAATAGGCAGATTTATAAAATAAAACAAACTGCGATGATAATTTGCCGTTCACAAGATAAATTCTTGTCACGTTCGCACACTCCAGAGTTCAAAAGTCAAAACACAGTCGAGTTCTAATAAGGCAAAGCGGAATGCTTTTCACGGGTACGATATGCTCTGAACACCGTAGACCGAAACATGGTCGTCACATGAAAGAAACAACACCCTGGGCATATCAATCATATTTATAGCGGTGAGCGTAGCCGACGGTTGAATGAAAAATGCCATAACAGATTGTAATGCCAGAAACGGCCAGGAGGGTAAGGGACTATACCCCTCCGACCCAACGCCAAATACATATATATATATATATATACACACACATATATATATACACATGTACATATATATATAATGTATATTATATATATATATATGTATATATATACTTCAGAAGTCTTCGGGGGTTCGCCACGCTAGACTGGCTAGACTAATTTCCAACGCTATCGTCTTGCCAGCCATTCGACTTCAAAAGGCGCTGCCATCTTAGCTTGACGCTTATCAATCAATCAAGTGCGTCCGTTAGGCGAGGAGCATATTGACATTGACAGACATGCCAGCTACGGAGGCGGCTGAGAGTGCGCGCCGATTAGCGGTCACTTCAAAGTGGCTTATCGGACATCGGTGCTGGCTTATCGGCGTAGGTGCGGCAATGGGGTGGGGTGAGGGGGAATGAGCCACAGAATTGGAATCCTGTAACTCGTTAGGCGCGTGTTAAAGCATTTCGACGCTTTTATCATCGCCGCAGTCTACCTATGAGCTGGCGATCGTGCCAACACCACAGCCTCTGCCACGTCACGGAATTTGAATCCGAGACGTAGAGGCAATTCGACGGCAATTACTGCGCTGACAAAGACCGCCCTCGGTCACCGAGGACAAACGTTCCCCGAACCCTGAAAGTCGTTTCCTAAACGAGGGCTTGATTTGTCAAGGGGAAGTCTAGGGTGACATAAAGACTTTGACTGTCGTAAAATTAACCCACCGTGTGTTCTGTGTGTGTGTGTGCGTGGCAGCGTGTGTGTGCGCGTGTGTGTGTGTGCGTGTGTGTGTGCTGTGTGTGTGTTAATCGTACCATAATATTATTGACTGGGTTTATTCCGTTTGTCCTTCTCTCTCCAACCTTTCGTACTTCTCACTGTCTTTCGCCCTCAGCCTCTCCTATAAATCTTCCGCTTCAGCTAAAGCAGGTTCACAACGTAAGAGGTCAAGAAAATCGCTTTCCCGGATGTAAGCTTCGGTGTGGCAGAGGCAAAAATCTGCACGTAACTTTGGGGGACAGATTTTGCATTTTGAGGGGCAGATAGGCCCAGTCAAAACTTTGTGGGGACAGTTCCCCTCCTTCCCCCCGTGATTTACGCCACTGGGTGATGGTCTCTGTTTGGCAAAATGTACGTTTCTACGACGGTTTCTGGTTGGCAAATGTACGTTTCTATGACGGTTTCTGGTTGGCAAATGTACGTTTCTATGACGGTTTCTGGTTGGCAAATGTACGTTTCTATTACGGTTTCTGGTTGGCAAATGTACGTTTCTATGACGGTTTCTGGTTGGCAAATGTACGTTTTTATTACGGTTTCTGGTTGGCAAATGTACGTTTTTATTACGGTTTCTGGTTGGCAAATGTACGTTTCTATGACGGTTTCTGGTTGGCAAATGTACGTTTCTATTACGGTTTCTGGTTGGCAAATGTACGTTTCTATGACGGTTTCTGGTTGGCAAATGTACGTTTCTATGACGGTTTCTGGTTGGCAAATGTACGTTTCTATGACGTTTCTGGTTGGCAAATGTACGTTTCTATGACGGTTTCTGGTTGGCAAATGTACGTTTCTATGACGGTTTCTGGTTGGCAAATGTACGTTTCTATGACGGTTTCTGGTTGGCAAATGTACGTTTCTATGACGGTTTCTGGTTGGCAAATGTACGTTTCTATGACGGATTCTGGTTGGTAAATGTACGTTTCTATGACTGTTTCTGGTTCATAAATGTACGTTTCGGTGCTGGTCTTTCACTGGCAAACGTACAATTTCGAGCGCAAGGGATAAGGATCATAAGGTGGCCACGAGGCCAACCGAAATATCTGTCGGACTGTGTGATACATCTGGGAGCTGTTCGACATAGATAGATGTGCGATGGAGTGACAACAACATCTGGCTCACAATATATGACATGTAGGCAAAAAGCGATCACAGCACGGCGGCTTCTTATAAATCATAACACGACTGCATGAAATATAAGCGACTTTGTACACAAGGACTCCCTGCGTCGGCTGGAAGGATAATAAATATGTCGAACGTTGTAAGTCACGGTCTGTCTGTCCGTTCGCATTGGATATATAGATATATTTGCTCAATGTACGTCATGCTTTCAACAGAATCGTGCGGTCTTACGGCCCATGGACATACATACATAACTTCCTAACTTTGTGAACTATCAAATTGCGATATTTTTATAAATCGCCTTTGGATCATGGACAGTGGCTGTGGGTTTGAGAAAACGTGGCTGGACCAGTGGGTTTGAAGTTCCCAGAGTTCACAAGGGCAGTTCCAATTTTATTGTGCACCAACCCACACGACATGGACAGGCTGATGACAATCGGTTCATGATCTCTTTCCACTTGGCCCTAACCTTGCTGAGGAATGACATCGCTTTGGGGGCTACCATGCAAAATATGATCTTAAAGTTTCACATGCATAGCCTATACCATTCATGTTTCTATATATAACCCAAGCAGGATTCAACATCTTTTTAGACTCACATTTGACACCCACCCATCGTCATTCCACATAGGTCTATTCATCATTTGTGAGCAAGTATAATGTGTGCAAGTAGGCCTAACTGTAACTCAGTAACTGTGCAAGTAACTACAACCTAAGTAAATGTGCAGTTACTGTAACCTCAGTAAATGTGCAGTAACTGTTACCTCACTAAATGTGCAGCAACTGTAACCTCAGTAAATGTGCAGTAACTGTAACCTCAGTAAATGTGCAATTACTGTAGACTCAGTAAATGTGCAATTACTGTAGACTCAGTAAATGTGCAGTAACTGTAACCTCAGAAACTGTGGTCCCATGTTAGAATTCAGCACATCCTAAACTGTCGCTGATGAAGTAAAATATAGGTTTGCTGAATAGGTTAAGCTGTTTCATAAGTCAAACATTAACCTTGTAACTCCCGAGTGCTCTCTCTGTCTGTCTGTCTGTCTGTCTGTCTGTCTCTCTCTCTCTCTCTCTCTCTCTCTCTACTTGGGTGGTGCCAGTCCAAAGTCTGGATACAGGACGACAAGGTTACCGTTAATTATAAATCTTGTTATGAAACAGCGTCTTTAAATACTCTACCAAATTCATCTATGACAGTTGTTTATGAAAACCACAAGCCTTGCTCCTTATTTATTGGGAAGGTCTCCACAAGTGTGTCGACTTGTTCTTGGGGGGGGGATGATTCAAGGATACATAGATACATTGTCTGCAGTGAACATTTCTGTCTATTATCCAGAAAGAGCATGTTCACTTATAAAATCTCCTATACAGGTCTTAATTGTCCATAATTGGACAAGATAATTTAACGACTCTATTCAAACTAATGCCTACGCTTATCAAGTACGCCTAATAATTTAATGAATATCATGGGCTTCTGGATTTTAGTTCCATGGTGTTCTGCGGTTTGTTATTCATATGTTAATGTTATGTAATTGTAATGTAATTCGCCGTAACTATAGAAATAGCACATACTGACATGCAATGAGAGTGATGAGGAGGCTGTTCATCTAAAGCAGTCTGTCTGTGTCGTTCTGTTCATCTGTCCGTGTGTCTGTCTGTGTGTCTGTCTGTCCGTCCGTCTGTCTGTCTGTATCCGACCTGTGGTTTCGAAAGTGTCGATCCTCACAGCCGCTGCGTGGCGCCACTTGGCTCGGCATTTCCCTCCGATCGGAGAGAACTTCTCACAGCTCCTCTTTGGCGGAGGTCTCATTCCATCAACTCCGAAACACTGATAAGACTTCCTTCGAACGACACAAATCGTCGATCAGGGACCACTGTGGCACCTAGTCAATCCCTCCGAACCTCCCTCCCTCCCTCTTTCCTTCCCCTTCCCTCCCCTTCTCCCTCTATCTTATCCCTTTCGTCCCGTTCCAACTTACTGTCTCTCTCTCGTAGACTGGCTCTCATGCTGATTCTACTCCATAGAACAGCAAATGACTTATGACCCTCTCCCTCCTCTTCAGTTCACCCGTTTCTCACCCTCGACAGAACGCCACGACTATATATACAGCCTATACGGTATATACATGTACCAGTAGCAATATGTGTGTATGTATGTACCTATGTACAATACAATACAGTATAAATATGTATGTATGCATGCATGCATGTATAATTGTATACGTGTGTGCATATTTATAATTCTATTTGTAATATTATATAGCGCCGCCGTTTAGAAGTAAGGCGTTGTATACACTATATGCAGGCAGTATACTATAGCGGCGCCAGGATGTCAGGTTTGGGGGCTAAAGCCCTGTTCATTCCTAATTCTCCCTCCTCTCTGGCATTGGCAGTGATTTCCCACTTTCATTTGGGGGGGGGCTGAGCCGCCCACCTAGGGCAGCCCACCTAGCCCCATGCTGGCGCCGCCTCTGTATGCAGGGCCGTTTTATGGTCGTCGTAGGTCCTGGTCACTCTCGCATTCGTTCTGTTTCGAAATGGAAGAGTATCACAAATTATCTGCGGTCAACGACGACTATACTAAGCTTGCACTACTTTCAATTGAAAACAAGTTAATGCGGGAAACGACATTTGAAGACGTTAGGCAACTTATGTGATTTTGCTAATGTTGACATAATGTAGGCTATTGCACAGCTTAACTCAACTTTAAGGTATATAAGATCTTAAAGTTAAACTGTTTCAGAACAACTAAAAAATTACTACATTAGAATTTGAAATTTCCTTTTTTCATATTTATGTCAAATTCAATCATGAAACTTTTTTTTCAATATCTCATTTTCAGACTTGCGTAGTCCTCTGAAAGATTCGTAGGCACAGTGCTAACTGTGCCTAATGGATAATGCGGCCCTGACGCTATGGCCAAAGCGACTGTAGATTATAGCAATTTAGTCGCCGGTGTTATACTCTCCAGCACACGCGCAGAGTCAAACCAACAAATTTCCATACAGGGTTGTCCAGAAATGACGTCACGCTATTTTGGCCGATTTTTTTGGTCCCCCTCGTCACACTTCGTCACAAAAAGTCTGAAAATGACGTCACAAAGCTCTGACCCCCCTAAAATTTCCATGGCGAAGCAAAATGCTCCTTCATGGAACAAATAGCGCATTAATATTTTAAAATCTAACGGTGACCAAATATTGAAATAATTAGAAAATTATTGGTGCCCGTATACATTAAAATAATTAAAAAATGAAAATTTTTTCCCAAAATTAGTGCTGTTATTAAAATTAAATTGTGTTAATTGTTAAATTTAATAACATAGACCGGGTGTGACGTCACACTACTCAGACCCCTAAAGTGGTTACATTGTCACACATCCTCACAAATTTCCGACCCCCTCCTAGCGCCCGCGCCCCATTTATGGACTCCTGCAGAGTTGACAGATGACACCGTGCATGTTCATGGTTTTGGTCCTGTGTTGTTGCACAGAGGAAGAGTAAAGATTTCTGACAGGCGATGTGGTCGACGCCCGGGACACACGGTTGTCTCACCGTCCAGCGGTTCCTCGCAGTTGATATATACGTATAGAGTCCAGACGTCTCTCGAACAAGACTTGTGCGCAGGACAGGCTTTCGTTTGGTCGCAGAACTCTTCGCGATGACAGAATTCTTGTTTGGAGCTGCATGTTTGTGTGCACATTCATTTGACTTATTCGCTTAATTAAGTTATTCTTAAAACCTGTAGTCGTATATCCTGTAGTCAGTGAAGTAGAGCGGTAGCCTGTTCATTGAGTCTATGCCCTTATGACACTCCAACAGACTAGATTTCTCTCGTTGCCAACGAATTTCATTTACAATTTACCCATTCACTCTACAGTTCCCATCCATCCATTAATCGTTTTATTAGCTTTGCACCAGTTTTGAGCAGAATCTCCATTGCAGCTATAACAGGCTAACCTGTCTGTATTAGAAAAAATTGCTTAACTGTATAGTCAGCTATAGACTGTTCAACAACAGCTATATGCCTTATATGAGTCTATATAACGCATACGTGTCTTTCTAAATAAGTGCGCATATATAAACACTTGTATATACACATAACATGATACCAACCATATGCAGAGATAATAAACATATCAGATATGAGTAGACCTATATTTCATATTGCATATGACGTGGGCCAGTAATAAATACTTGTTTTTCACATTTTATAAACGCATGTTGTTGAACGCTTGAATATATGATCTCGTGTAAACATGTATAGGTCTAGGCCTGTCCTATAGCCAGAAGGGTCTAATACCCCACCCCGCTTGTGTTGCATTTCCATCGAAATCTGAAGCCACCCGCATTTCAGTGATATGTCCCAAATCCCAATGCGAGATATGTCTATAGGCTATACATATAGCCAAATTGTCAAGGCTGCAAGATGCAGGGTTTTTGGCTTAAGGGGTTTTAAAGTCTAAATATGGGCCTAACATACCTACTAAAGTTCCGAATTAAGCTAGGCTATATATATGTTTCTCGCAAAATATGAAAACTGGATTTCTTATAGTTTTTTTTAAAACCAAATTGCAATTAATTAACATGGAGCGGTTGCGATGTTTAATATGATGTTTGTGAAAATTCCGGATATATTTATAGATTTCGGGTTTACATGTCGCACACGGGATTAAAAGGCCGTCGCAGCGAAAGGGTTAAGCGGATCATGTTCAGTGTAACGGCCTAAAAACGTAACGTTTGTCCTGTCAAAATGTAGGTTTTTGCACCCAGCTAATTAGGGGCCAACGCATTGAAAACCTGAGCAAAGACGTCCCTACTAAGTCTGAAACAGTGAACACGTATTTAGGGCAAATCCGTGTTCAGATGATTCAGAAACATGCACAGACGAAAACCTATTTATTACTAACACCGACGACACTATAATGAATGACTGGTTGACTACGCACAGACTCACCGAGGAGGCCTCTGACTGCGACGACCTGAGCCTCCCAATCGCATCCTATTAATTAATAAGCACGCGCTTAATAAATGAGCACATTGTAATAAATTATGCGGTCGTGTCGCATCTAATAGGGGCGGAGGTCAGTCGCCGAGCGGCGGAAGTGGTCGACCAGCAGCACATCCGGTTAGGAATGTCGTCCAAAAAGACGAGACGGACGGACGGACGGACGGACGGACTGCGAGAATATACAAAATGTACAAATGAATACAAATCGATTCTGCAAAGCGATGTTCATTGTTTAGCGACGAAATAAATGAGGCACATAATGAATACACAATCCATCAAACCGTCTATCGCGCCGCGCGGGTCTCCAAGCGCCCATAGTGCATCGCGCGCCGGTCCCATCATGCACCGCATCTGTTTCCGGTGATTTATCGGCGCCCGTGGAATTGAGACGGCGCGGCGTGTAAGGCGTTACGAGGCGGTCCGGGAGTCACTAGTCGACCCGCTATCGCGGCAACATGAGTCCCGGACGCTAAACAGATAATCGCTGGACGTCGCGTCCGATGGGACCGATTTATCACCGTCGTCGTCGTCGTCCTACTATGGGGGGTCCGGCGGCCGGGGAAGGGATCGGTGCGTGGCGGCGGGCGAGCGGTCGGCCGACGCGGGCCTTCAGACAGACGGACGGGCGGGCGGCGGGCGCGGGACAAGTCAGCCGGAAATATGGACATGTTATTATGGACCGAACTTGTTTATACGGTGTATAACAATGCAAAAGTGGCAAGCCGATAGGCCATCAAAACAATTGCGCTAAATGAAGTTCACTTGAACTGGAAAAACAACATATCCTCGGTATATATATATATATATATATATATATATATATATATATATATATATACATATATACATACATACATACATACATACATACAAACAGCTACATATTAGGATTGCGCATACCAAAGCCAATCCTAAATTTTACTGTAGGTCTTGCATGTTATTGACTTTCCTATATATATAGGCTATAAATATGCCCACAGTATATTTACGCAATCGTTGAACTACGGGTAGACGCACATAAAGCACATTTTAATACATGCAGAACCTAGGGATTTACTGGCTCCATCTTCATAGCCTGCCTGTTATATTATATACTACACTTGAACATATACCCTTGACACCACACACGCACACACACACACACACACACACACACGCAAGCACACACACACACGCACACACACACACCTACACTTGAACATGACCTAATTCCCTTGACACCACACACGCACACACACACACACACACACACACACGCAAGCACACACACACACGCACACACACACACCTACCCACACACTCACACACATACCCATATATGATGATCAACATGTCATAGGTGCTTTTATTGTAGCTTTCATCCTCTGGCATGCAGGACAATTTTTTTGCATTTGCATGGGCAATCATTTGCAACACGGCCATTTGTGTCCTTGACTTTTCTCCATTGTCTCTTTTATTTTAGCTATACATAGGATTAGAATTACACATGAAGCATATATTTTTGCCTTCAAAGGTCATGGGCTTAATCATCACAAATGGTGGGACCTTATCAGCAGAATATGCAGATCACGGATGGTAATACGCATTGACAGCTAAAGATATCTTTACACGTCATACTGCACTTGGACCGAATTGGGATGATTAGCAGGCAATTCGTAATTGAACAAATCATGCTAGCATAAAGAGTGAAAACAAAAGAATATAAACATCTTGGGTAGGCTATATTTACAGACTAGCTAATTGTAGGCCTATTTGATGAAGCCTGATTTGCTCACGGACATTGGTGAATGTGCTAAAGCAAGAATTCCTCGATAATACTTGCAGTTTTGGACGTACACCATTGCCTACTCTGGAATTGGTTTTCGTTTAACCACGCAATCACTGCGTTTCTGGGTTTGTTTGCCTGTAGTCGTAACCTGTGACTGGAATTGTCCACAATAACTATTGTATTGTATTGTATTTGAACACTTGTTATAGCGCCCCTACCAGATTTCCCATTCAGAGGCGCTCCCGACTACTGCGCGAACGCTGAATCGGAGTTTCACGCCGAAGCGCATGAGCAATTGCGAGTGAAGGACTTGCCCTACGCGGCGACTTTGAGGTGGATTCGAACCCGCAACCCTCCAGCTGCAAGGCACCGAACATACCCCTATACCACCGCGCCCCAGTTGTATTGTGATATGTTGTATTGTGTGTTGTATTGTACTCCACGTTTATAATGCGAAGGGACAAGTGTCTAGCCAACACTCAAGCCTCAGACATATATGCCTACAGATCTGCTTCGGCCATGGACAAACTTTGGACCCGCTGGAGCAAGGGTGAAGGAAATCTTTGGGAGGAGACCGACCGTCAATGACGGTATGTCTTCACTACCTACCGTTCGGTGGGGGACGGCAACCAGTCCTGCGAGTATACCTGGGGGTTCGGGAGATTTCCGGGCGCCGCGCCGTCTCTCATCTGCGAGGGACTGCTTGACGGTGAGACAACAGTGTGTCATTGCCAGCGGCGGACTCTAGGCCTACACCGCCTATCGTTCCTCGCCCTCGATTCTACGTGCTACAGCCTACAGGAACTCTGAACTTGCCGTCATCTGTCACCTCTAGTGGGTAATCGGTCGGTTAGACTCTGCTTGTGTGTGAGCGAGCCACCCACTGCTGACAATAATATTGTTCTAGTTATCTGAGCACTTTGCTAACTGTCGAATGTTCTGTTCTTAATGACAATTAACGTACAGAACGACTCTGATTATTTTCCGGTAGTAGGCCTAGCACTATATATGCATTTCCTTTAATAAACAAATTATAATAATATATATCCAACAACAGTTCATGCGTGCTTATGTAATAATGATAACAATAAGACAATGTATATATAGCGCCATAGCATGGCCGAGGCAAAAAAAATTCGCTATGCACGAGTAAAAATTTAATCAATGAAAGTCATATGATACTTTTAAAACATAGGTCTTGCGCTATGATTTGAATGTCATATATACATATGCAAACATACATACATATAAACATAACACACACACCTACACACACAAATCGATACATACATACAATTTGGCACACAATTATTAATGAAAATAATGAATGTGTTTGTGTTTGATCTTCAGTCAATATTCAGTTCAATTTGTTTAATTCAACAAATCTGGTTGTCATAGATGCAACTATAGTTACAAGTTACATGGGTGAATAATTGCTGAACTACAATTAGATATTAGGGGAATTTTATCTTAACTAATATACATCCTTAAATAAGACTCGCGGAATATAGTTCTGGGTATCCTTAGTTGGAAGGGTGAAGTTACGTGTCCTAGGACGTAAATCATAGTTATTTTGTCAAGGAGGGATATAAAATACTTAACTGATTCACAATAGGCTGTAGGCAAAGATCTAGACCATAAATTTTCCCTCGGAATTGAGGTCTTCTCTGGGGTGCACAATAGTCTAGTGGTCAAAGCACAGGACTGTTGTCTACTGACAGGTCAGGGTTCTAATCCTGCCAAGGCAGAAATTTATTTCCAGATTTCTGGTTCACCTGAACCCCCTAGCCAACTCAGCTATAATGAGCACATCGACCATACACTGTCAGAGGGAAGATTCTGCAGTAATGGAGAAGATGAGCCACCTGCCCTTACAATGTCAAGGCTAAGAAAATGAAGTCTTTCTATAACAATTGGCTCCATTACATCAAGCTGGCTAAAGGGATTGCTCGCCTTTAGAGGTCTTCTGTAATGAATCTGTAGGAAACGAAACTGCCACCATTTTAACGTAATGTAATCTAGTGCAACAATTGCATCCCAAAAACTAAAGATATGAACATCATAAAATGTTAAAAAAAACTGATCATTACAAAGTGTTAAAAAAACTGAATGCCCATTAAATGAATGGTTATTATACAACTCATGTAAATCTGCTTTACTAGGTTTTTTTTAATATTTAAGACAACACAAAACACAATGCTATCAGTATATTACATCATGATTGCAAGTCAAGACACATTAGGGGTCATTGCATAATTACGTAACGCTCCAGGGTGGGTGGGTGGGGTCCTTGAAAACGTTATGAAACGTTAGGTGGGTGGGAGGGTGTATTGACCTGAACGTTACGTAACGCTTTTACCAAAAGTTTAGTTAGGTCCCATATAAATGAATTTTAAATTAACATCGAATGACACTTTAGACACGATCGATGTGATCGAAGTTCAAACTTCGTGCCATTGATTTAAAACTTAAATAAAAACACGAAATAGTATAAATCATCACTAGGCCTAAGATAGTGTTTAATACACTGCCGCTGAAGGATCCAATACCAGCAGATCGTCATTTTGCATTTTTTTGCATTTTCGCTTCTTCTTCAACATAACGTACTTGCCCGGATATTACGCGTTCACATAGTAAATCTAAAATCATTTTTTTACAATAAATACGTAACGCTGGGGTAGGTGGGTGGGTGGGTCTAGGGAAACGTTACGAAGCGTTATAGGGTGGGTGGGTGGGTGAAAAACGGTCATTTTCGGCGTTACGTAATTATGCAATGACCCCTTAACAAAGACATAATACCCAAATATATACCATATACCCATTTACAAATACCCATGTACATGTATCAAAGCTATATATGTTGTAACTGCAAAGCTTACTAAAGCATCCAATAAACATAAACCAATAGAGATGCTCTTACTAATGTTCTGAGATGCCAGACTACAGAAATTTTATCAAACTGACAATTTCAGCTGGAGTACAAGCCATTTATTTTGTGACAATCAGAAACACAAAAATATGTTTTTAATTAAAATCTAACATAATAACCTGAATATACCAAACAGAAATACTCCACCATTGCATTCTTTCATATATAATCCAAGGTGGATGCAGAGAGGCCTCCTCCAAGGGTCATCAAAGCCATCATGGCTAAACACTTCAAAGCCATCATGGCTAAACATTCCAATGTTTTCAGCATTTATGTTTACTTTCCCCTTGTAGACTTCCTGATCTAGCGCGTCTAATTACATCTGTTGTATACCAGCAAATCTAGAGTAACTGTTAACCATTTACAATTTTACATTTTAGCTGACCAATTTCCAGTGCAAACAAAATGTTCAACTGCAAATCTTTTACCCTTTACTTTCTTTGCAATTAAATTGAAACTTATCTCCAGAACACATGTATCCCAACCTGTCACTTAAGCACTACCTACAGGTACTATAGACGTCTACAGTTTTCCTCTTTCATTACAATTAACAATTAGCAAGACCTTTGCATTCGATCCAATGCAGTGCTTTATAAATTATCTACTCTAAACTGCATTTACAGTTGCTTGTGTTTCAACTATTAACAGTACACTTAATTACAGAATACAAACACAACAAATTAAAGTCTTGGCACATTTGCATCTGGTGGTACTGGAATTTGTGAAGAATGAGAATCCATCAATGCGATAACATGATAACGGACAACTCTCAAAAACCACAAGTTCACCAAGATCAAACTCTTGGCAGAGTAGTTGCTACAGAAGTTAATAGTCACAGTGGCTTGACACTGTGCTTGTCACCCATAGTGACAAGCACAGTGTAGACAAACAGTATACGCTTGGTCAGTGCTAGGATTGATGACTGTTCAGTGTTCATGGAATACAAAACCCAACTACAAAATTCAGCCATTTTGGATTGGATCCAAGTTTAACAGCAGCTTATGACAGCATAGGCCGTTGCCACCGCCAAAGATTATTTTTGGCATATTACAGCTCATCCATTTATCCAGTGTCAGTAAACAAGTACCAACAAGTTGACAAGTTGAAAAGGTGTCCCACAGATGGAATGCGATCTGTGTATATGACGAGCTTCAGGTGAAAGATGCTTCTAAACCTGTAACCAATGCTTCTGATGCATGCAAACAAGTGTGGAACCCCTTTTCTCTGCAACCCGGAATTCACTTCAAAACACAGCCAGCACTCACATTTGGACAATGTTATCCAATGCTGCCCAACATTGTCCAAACATCTGTAGGTTGGCTGGCAATGAGTCTCAGTTTACCTTGTATATTCTGATTGAATGTTATAGCGCCACTTTTTGGTTGGCAATGAGTCTCAGTTACCTTGTATATTTTGATTGAGTGTTATAGCTCCACTTTCATATTTATGGTTGACTATCATTCATAGGCGCCACTTTTGCTTTTGTCCCTTGGTGCATTGGTTCTATCCCAGGAAATTTTTTATATTCTACATTGCCGTAGGTAGGTGAGTTTTAGCGCATTTTTAGAGAAAGAAAATTTTTTCTTGTCAAGGGTTACGTGGTTAGAAAAAATTTATGAAACTCACAGGACGGTGACAGTCGTAGTTTTGCAACCTTATACTGCTTGCATATTCCAAAATTTGTGTATGTAGTCTGTCTTATATATTTACTGTAAAATATTTGAATATAAGGTCTAAATTCTTGTGGGTGCAACGCACCAACTGAACTTTCTCTCTGGGTGCATTTGCACCAAAGGTTCCCAGAGAGTCGGCGCCTCTGCTATCATTTTTGTTTGTTCAAGGATTTGGCAAACTGTACCCAGACACAACAAACTGAAATGACTTCACTTTCCCAATCAATTAACTCTGATAACAGCATGCATGTAAGTCTTTCAAAAATAAGTTTAACAAGATCTTCATATCATCACAATTCACAAGAACCTTTCAATTGACAAATCTAAGACAGAATAACGACATATACTCTCACACGTAGTCACACAGATATTTTGCTAAATTTAAAGCCAACTGGCTGATTTGTGGCATTTCTTCAGAGTAAAATCAAAATTGTAATGTCTAGTTCCTTTAGTCACCTCTATCGAAACAGATAATGCTCGCTTTAAACTCATTTTTTTAAGAATAAAGGCAAAAAGAGTTAGTCATTGTTAATAAAAAAGGCCCATCAGAATTAACACCATTGCCGTTGCTAAATCTACAAAATTACTTTCAATAATAACATCAACTATCAATAATGTATTGTTTACTACTTTAAATCTAAATCTAGCTTAATGATATAAATTCTGTAAACAACCTTGATCGCAAATGAACAACAAACTACAAAATCTGGCAAGGATTGGGTCACATAACTGGACCTGTGTCAGTTATACATGTCTTTAACTTCCAACATAATCAGTTTAGTTATAGTCTGTTATTTCTGTTACACATGGTGGCAGCAATATACAGAATCTTGGAATTTATGTCACACACATAGTTACTGTGCATGAATCACCGCCAGCAATCTAGTCTATACTATTATTTTACACATCCTTCTAATCAATGTGCTTAAAAATAATTTGGGACAGCTCAAACTTTGTCCTAACATGCCACAAGTTTCTATTGATCATATATGCCTGTAACATCAGCAATATACTAATACATACAAAATTGACCTAAATATAGGTTCAAAAGGTTACGCATATCCCAAGAACTGACTATCACTTTCTTATACTAATAGCATAAATTCTACCAAGCATTCCACCTATTTGTCATAAGCTTGGACTAACACTAAGGGGAGCAATGGACTTGACAAATGACAGTGGAGATCATTTATTCCTACCCATCCCTGCCAAATGGCTGGCATCAGGACCTGTTGCTTTATATGCTTCCCTAATAATATCACTTTTAGTTGTCTTGGGTAAATCTAATGTTCTGTTTCATAGTTTCTTCTCGGTGGGAAAAATCAAACACACACAAAACGTTCAGCTAAAGTGACATCAAAACAATAATTAAGCCTCACTCTGTATACATTCATTTGTTTTGAAGTAAAAGAATATAGTTTACTATTTCTCCCGATAAACTAAAGACAGAAGCGGACAAACAAGTCAGATGTGTTTCAAGGTCAATCTGTTGACCAGTTAGCAACTGAGAGGCAAATACACAAGCTAAATAGCATAATTAGTTTGAGTACTTGAATCCTCCTGGATCAGAGAATTGAGAGCCTTGTAGACAACATTTGGCATGTGATCATGCAACATTGTCAAACCACACACAAGAATTTCATCAAACGATTCTGGTTTCATCCAATAAGCTTCATAGGTTGGAGTCTCGCAAAGTCCTCTGTATAAAATAAGAAACATATCCAACGCTGTAATGTAACTCAAAGCAGTAGTCATTTATATATTATTTAACTCATTCAATGTCTTCAGGCCTCCATAACTGGTAATGTTCGCCAGTTAGAGTCCACTTATTGTCTAAGAAAAAAGTACTCAGTTTCATGCATGCACACATTTCAAGGATTCAGAGAGCGAGTATTCCAACAACACTTTGTTCCAACATTTAAAAGACAGTCATTCAATAAGTCTCAAGTTATTGAAGGAAAATGGGACACACAGGAAGCAAATGTGCCAGGAAACTGTACACATTTTGGTTGTTATTAATTATATGCAACAGATTTCTAACTTCAATGAGGACGAAGGTTTGACCCTCAAATGGTACAGCCATGTCATTGGTTCCTTGTCATAATAAAAAATAACACTAGGGCAAAAAATTTCAGTTAATTTGATTATTTTTCAATATTTTAAAGCAATATAAGCTCTTTGGTAACAAAAAGTAAAACTAGTTCTGAGGTAGTTTAAGAGTTGGCTTCAAGAAAATACATCTATCAATAAAAACAGGACAAAGTAACTCTGGCACACACACACAACACAAACGAGTCTATATGGGAATAATAGTTGAAGAAGTATTTATATTCTTAAAAGGAAATTATTTAAGGAGGAACACTCCATTAAATTCTCCAATTCCACCCTTTATCAGGGTCTCTGATAAAGAAAGTCATTTATCATGTGCATATTATACCACAAGATAGCAAATATATAAATGTGGACATAGCTTGAGGCTGATGCCAAATGGCCCACCTGGACCGCCCTCTGATAGATAGGCCCTGGGGCAACATATGTTATTGATGCCCTTAAACACCTGCATAAGCAGTTTCCTTTGCTTACACATACTGTCATCAATTAAGATCCAGCCCACACTCTTTCAAGTTTCATCTTCTACCTGAAGTTCAATCAAGTCACTTCACTCCTAACTAAACTTTCCATTCCATTAACTGCTATTCTGCAATCTTCTGCCTCATGTAAACTTCTCTTTTCAAGTCAACCTTCTATCCTTTCTAATGTTCTCCTACTTCCTAATCAATTGCATCCTGTTATATGATTCCATTGCTTCATTCTCTTAACCTGTATTCTCTATTATTAACAATCCTTCCATTATATTATCTGCAACTGCATTTCATATACTCTTCACTTCACATTTTTTTCCATCAAAAGTTCTTACATCCAATTTCATATTCTCTTAACTTCACACTAATTCCACTATATTCCAATCCTGTTCACTTCCAGTATGTTCTCTTTCATTTTATATGTCACAGCTAATGTATTCATCACTCCTGAGCCTGTCCACAACATTTTCATCCTATTACTCAATTCTTCATCCCTCTCCCAGTCTCCCTGCCATTCTTCCACTTCTAACTTCATCCTCTTTCTGTCCAAGTAGCTCTTCTCTTCCACCTAGTATTCCTTGCAGCTGTTGTGTTTCCCTTCAGCACTAATTCCTTCAACTCCATGTCAGTATTCTATCCCTTTCCATCAATTCCAATGGCTAGATATTCTGAAGCTCCAGCTGGGAGCTACATCTTTCACCATGTGATCCACTCACAATGTTTGCCTTGATCTCTGGCTGACGTGGGTTGGCTGGCTGTTGTGACCTCTGACCTGCTTTAAGAGGGTGTGAGAACACAGTTTTTATGACAACTCCTACTCCCATCAGCCACATCTGAGACACCCCACAGACAGGATGACCCCTGTCCCAACCCCAGGCATTGAATATCATGTGAATGACACAATACACAGGACTCCACATGATAGACCATATAAATCATCAGAGCCCCATTAAACAATTTAAACAGTGCTGATGGTGTTTAGTACAAAGGCTGATTAGCAAGTGACAGTTTAGGCAAGTCATCTGTTAACCATCAACACTGACTTTTAATAAACTGAGGTCCTTCAGCCGCCAGACTTGGCAAAGAACAGACAGTCTCTCTAAACATCAGATGACTGTAATTCAGGAATTAATCAGGTTTTACAGTGAAATATGATTCCAACGAAATATGATTCCAATGCCGCCATTCTGAGTCATGCATCACAGCACGTTCTTATTCTACTAATAGCCCAGATAAGCTAAGTCATAAACAAGCCTGTGGCTTATTAGTACATAATGCATTTCCACTAAAAATGTGTACCCTGACTTTAAGAGATTTTGTTACATGTCGTCATACTAATCATTTAATTTATCGTTTTAAATCCAACTTGTCAGTACATGCCTCAGGCACCACCTATCTGAAGAAGCCAGATGTACAAATTTTATCTATGACAGTTTGATTTATTTTACTTCATCTTCAGCGATTTAAGAAATAACCTGCCATCTATTTGAACAAATGTCATTGTTTTAAACTGACAATGACATACACAAAGCTAAGTTCATCCTTAAAACCCTATATAGCTATGATTTAACACAGTTTAACAATTACAGTATGTATGTGCAAAAAATTTATAAAGCACCTTCCAAAAACTCAGTTTTGCTCAGAAAAAACCTAACAAACTGATAAGATTTCAGCAGGAGGTCAAAAGTACATAGACCAAAATGACCTCTATTTAAAGGCACTTCAGTTGGGAAAACAGTTTGTGGATCCACACTTCATCTAAACAATATGTCATCCAAAAGATGGAATTTCTCAGGAAACTGCTCAAGGACCTACATTAATAGCAGAGTAAAGAATGAGAGAAAACATGGCCAAATCATTATTTATCTTCTGCAGGGCACTGCATTTATGATGTCTATCAACAACGAACAAATTGATAACGTAGTGTAAGGGCAACATGTATAATTTGTTGAGAATTGGGTTGATTGTCACACAGATAATAATTATCAGCTGAAAAGACACGGGAGGCAAGACTTCACATGATTTTGCATCAACTTGACACGAATTAATCTTGTCTCACATGTGAACCTCATCTGTTAAGAGGGTAATATGTCAATATATGCATTGGCCTAAACCCTGATAAAGTAGGTTTTTATTACACACTCTGACAGAACCTCTTTGTCATCCATTAGGGCTAACATATCATGTAAAACAAACACCATAAATCTAGCAACAGGACATCTTTCATTAAAGTTCGCTAATTTCACAATGCACCAGGATTCAAATCATGTTCCTGTCACCAGAAGGCCACCAGCTACACAAGTATAATGTACTCAGAGCACATTCAGACCAATCTGTCTACTTTCAAATCTGATGAATCTGCAAAAGCTGATCTCATATTCTAAAGCAAAACTTGTTTTGAATACTGTAACTCACTTCTAACTGGAGTTCCCGCGACAAACTGGCACAAATTACAAATCCTTCTGAAGGCAAGGGCCAAAAATACTTAAATTTCAACAAATCAACCTAAACTGCAATCACTGAACTAACTTCTAACTGAGCACAGAATCCAGTTTAAAACAAGTCTCACGGTTTACTGAGTAATACATGTTGGGCAGTCAACATATCTTTCGTCTTTGCCTACCACAAAGATTCAGAAACTGCCCTCACTCAATGGATGCGTTGACTCTTGCTGTACCACAAACCATAACAGTACTCAGTTCCCAGGCGTTTTCAGTCACTGGCCCAAGGCTCTGGAGAGAGCAAAGAGGTAGCATGTACTGGATGCTTGTAAAAGGTGTATGCAGAGTCCCTAGCGAAAGAACATGCAGATCTGAAGGAAGGTCACTTCACATGGTCGGCCCAACCACTGAAAAGGCATGATGTTGCATCTCCTTGAATGTTGATAGTTAGTGGTATCTCTTTGGTCTTTTCAATCACCATTGCTTTGGTTTTCCTTGCATTAATCATTAGGCTGGTTTTGTCAATCTGTGTCGTAATATCACCTTAAGACTTACTTTTAAAATTTTGCTTATATATCATAGTCTGTCTCTCTGTCTGCCCAGACTGGTTTCTGGATACTGACCTGATTAGGGCTTGGTTCGGGGTGCAATCAGTTGATGCATTGTACATTGGACACCATTGAGATAGAAGTTCCTAATTGCAATTACTAACCGTTTAATGCCAGGTCTGCAAGTACTGTAATGTTGTTTAGCACTCTGGGCTAAAATCTCATCTTTCTCAGATGGCTTATCCAATGTAGCCTGTCTTTGGTCTCTGGCGTCTAAGGGATCTTGACTATATTGCACTTTCAGAATGCATGCAGTTTTGTTTAAACAGACAATTGATTGATGTCTTTGGGCATCATGATAATGAAGATGTCAGATTATATGAGATTACTATGTTTTATGTTTCATACTGATGGGACAGAAATTCGAAGGATAGCTCAAATTGACAAATGGGACACCACACAACGACCTATTTGCCTCAACTATATAGGTAAGTTCTTACAATAGCTAGAAAGAGTTATGGAAGTCATTCAGAACAATAGCAGTGGAAGAGCAATACTTGAAGATAAATACAGAACAGACAAAAACATCGGTTGTGTAAAACATTGAGAAAAACATCGTTTAGTCAGAGAACACTACTTCGAAAGGCACAACAATAGGAAGACACTGCAAGGAACACCTTGATGACACAGAATATTGGTGCCAAAGAAATATCCACAACTTGACTCTGGCAGGATGACAGAAAGTATGGAAGGAAATGCTTAAATGTGCAGCAGACATCTATGTGTTCAGCCAATGGAGAAATATAATAAGATGATAAGAAGCATGTATTTGGGTATTTGTAACATAGCGTCTGTTATTATCCTCTCAAAGGCATAAAACATTGATCATACAATATGATTCAAAAAGTAAAATTTAACTGAAAACATTTCCATACAGCAATTTATTAGAGTAAATGTTCAATTACATAAGCACAGCAGAGAACTGAAGTAGGCCTATAGGTTTAAGTAACACTATTATCTGTTACCTCTGAGGTTGAGTTTCTTCAAGGTATAGAACGAGACCAGGCATATAAAGTGGATGATGGATGGCAGGACATGGCTGACTCTCCTGTTCAAAAGACAATTCAATTATATTAACCAACAGAACTAAAATTCATCTCATCACAGTTTTTTTTACAAATGTATCATCAATACTAGCTATTACCATTTGTCTCTCTCAATGTGATCAATGAACACTATGCATATTGTCATTTATCAACCTTAGAAGGGAATCTGTGTCTACAGGAGACTGCCAACAGTTATCTGGAACGCTCTTCCGCCGTCTGTGCGTGCTGCACACGGCTATATGGTTTTCTCTAAACTCTTAAAGACGCATTTTTTCAACTGTTTGATGGCCACGTGTTGAGCGCTTCTGAAAGCCTCTTAAGTGGCGCTTTATAAATGTTTTGTTACATTACATTACATCTGAGCAGTTTACTTACTGGTGGACTGCTGCTTAGGTAACTGTAACACCATTTAGGCTATCATCAGCAGCGCTTATGAGAAGTACTGTAAAGTGAAGTACTTGGTTTCTAGATAACTTACCAAATAATTAACAAGAAATGATATAATGTGATGCCAAATAGAAGAATCTTCACTATAATCGTTAGAATTGGTCACAATTAAAGCCCACCAGACCTTTTAAAATCATTTTACGTTATATACTATACCAAAGTTTGGAAAATTTCAGCTCATTTAGTTTAGCTGCAATTCACATTAGAAAACATTAACACTTTTCAACAAACATATAGCTTTTATAGTTGTCATAGGACTAATTTAGTTCCTTAATAACCCCTTCCCTGGGCGAGACGTATATATACGTCCAAAAACGAGCTATAAGCATATAAATTCCCGAGGGAAGGGGTTAAAACACATACACTGTCTGGCGCTTCTTCTGTGTATGAACGTCTTGTGGTTGTAGAACTATTGAGTAGTGGTTGAGTGCTGACCGTTTCTGAAAGACCAGCAGTTTCTACGTCATGTTCCTCGTCATCTTCAATGTTCTCCATGCACCAGAATATTGTTCTCCATACTCCAGAAGCAAGAATCTGATACTGTAACAAACAATGCTTTCATTAAAATCAATGTCTGATACGCACGGACAGTGGCATTACATATCTCAGAAGACGTCAATCAATTCTTGAAGAAAAGAAATCTTGCGACCGCAATCGCACAACCATTGTGTACCTCTTGCAGATAATTTACAGCGCAAGACGTTTATTGTTAGAATGTTGTACTCATATTGACAGTTGATTGTTCTTAGGATGTATGTACACCAGAGTGCAGATATGCAATTGGTTTAATAAAGAATATACTTACTTACTTTAACTAATTCATTTGCTACAACGCCTAATAACCAACTCTATCACTGTATAGCCTAGCATGGAGAGTCTTTGTGAAGTATTTGTAGAGCACAGTAAAATGCCAATATACATGCATACACACACTTTACTGAAAGAATCCAGCTTTCATTCATTCATACTGCATTATAAATTTTATACAATGTCTCAGTAACTTCTGCTGAAACGAGATCAAAACATTGTCAGTCATACAACAGTCAACAGCAACTATGCAGCTACCAGCAAACTAGAAGTACGTGGAAGATTGCAGTAGATGTTTGATCCGGTCCAATGGTTTATAAGATTGTTGACTGTGACCAATAACTACTGCACAGTATTGTATTGTATGGTATTGTACTTGAACACTTGTTATAGCGCCCCTACCAGATTTCCCATTCAGAGGCGCTGCCGACTACTGCGCGGACGCTGAATCGGAGTTTCACGCCGAGCGCATGAGCAATTGCAGTGAAGGACTTGCCCAGGGTCCCTCTAGGCGGCGGCCTGAGGTGGATTCGAACCCGCAAACCCTCCAGCTGCAAGGCACCGAACGTACCCCAAACCACCATGCCCCAGTTGTAGTGATGTAGCTTTTCGGAAAAGTATTTTGCGGAAATTTTCCGGAAATTTTCCGCAGAACCGGAAAAATACATTTAACTCATAATGTCAGATTTTCAGTATGAGATGACACTAGAAAAATTGGGTTTTTAAAGTTCCTTTTATTTACAGTATTTTTGTCAATGTGGACAATGTTCACCTTAAAAAATTAAAATAAACATTAACACTGTTCAGTATTCATTAGCGGTTCAGACTAGAGTAGCCTAGTTCAAACGAGTTGTAGCCTGTATGTCTGCAGTCTATTCTGCTGCAGTAAAGTTTTAAAAATTGAAATAAACATTAAACAATCTACCAAAAGTTGAAACAATACTGTTTGAAACAATTTTCTCATCAATAGTTTACTGTTCATTAGTGGTTCAGACTAAGTAGCCTACTAGTGCAACCTAGTTGTAGCTTGTAAGTCTGCTCTGCTTCAGTGTCAACTGTCAATCTCTACTGCATCATCCATGTCCAGATCATCAATTTCATCAGCTATTAGTCAGCTTTGCCTTAGTCCAGGAGTTCCAAATCTTTTGCCCCTCACCCCTGGGAAATGTTTGACCAATGTTCACACCCCCTACAAAGGTATTATCACATTTGAAGACGCATACACGAAATTTGTACTACTGGAACTTGTGCTTACAAGCCTTACATGCTTACAATGCTACATGGAAAAAACTTCTAACCTTACGGTTTACCCATACTTATCCTATGACAGCTCAACAATTTATAATGTATTATCAATGCATTCTTATAATTCATACAAGTTTTCCCTCTTTGTCGCACCCCTGAAATGACAGGGAGCATGCACCCCAGTTTGGGAACCCCTGCCTTACCCATACACCGCTCACTCAAGGCTCACAGCTCTTAGACAAACTAAAACGCATTCTTTTGCTACTTACCAAGAAAAGCAGATTTGAAAATAGATTAGTCTCAGATTTCAATGGCAAAATCTTTTCCAAATCTTTTGCCCCTCACCCCATATTTCAAAACATAAAAAAGTAGAATAAAAAGCCTCATAAGAATTAACCTGTTACAGTATTAAAATAGTGTCTATATAGTTCTACGGCATCAGTTGCTGTTTTTGTCTCATATTTTCATTACTAAAATATATTAAGGAGACTAAGCCATAGAAAATATTTTCTCTAAATTAACAGTGAAGTATAATTGTAATTAGGCTAATTCTTAGATGTATTGTCGTTGTTGAGCCTTGTGAACAAACTGAACAGTAAGCACTAACAGTGCCATAGATCTGTTTTGAATAAACATATCAATTATAACTGCACAAGACAGCTTAGAGTGAGTGATGTTTAAACATTATTATGCATAAATTTATATTGTTATTGTTATTTAGTAATTATTATATCGATGGAAAAATATCGGAAATTTTCCGGAAAAAAACACCGGAAATTTTCCGAAATTTTCCGGAAAAATATGAAATTTTCCGGACAATTTTTTTGCGTCACAACACTACCCAGTTGTATTGTGATGTGTTGTATTGTATTGTATTGTACTCACGTTTATATTGCGACCGAGCCACCCGCAGTAAAGATCCGAGAAATTAATCTCTGATAAACCGACCGACCGACAGTGTGCAGTAATAAAGTCAATTAAACTTTTCAATGAGATATATGTCTTGAAGTTCATATTAAAATGTTCAGTGACTTATATTCAAGAAAATATGGTATTCAGATATATTGGAATATTTTGGCTGGCTGGACACTACATGGGTGGCACAGTCAAGGACTGTCTGGATCAGATGTGTTCTGAAAATTCTGCTAGGATGGAGTTATCAATGCACTTTTGTGGCTAGAACATGGCCCTTTGTTCAGAATTAAGCTTTTCACCAATTCAGCGACAAAATTCAAAAATGCATTTTAGGAAGCAATTTTTACCTAAGGTGATAACCTACCTTTGGTTTTTGTGAATGCGTGACAACTCTGATCATTTTTTCCTTCAGCTTCTGAATTGTAAATAATCCAAGGCGAGGTACCAAGTCTTTGCCGACCACAACAGAACAAATAAACTGTTCCGCATAGCGAGTCAGAGGGAGACTGCAACCAGAACACATCCATCATAAAATATTGCTATGTACAGTTCAAATTATGGTGTAAAAGTTGGGCCTTCCTTTGTTACCACTTATCAATCAATCAATCAATCAATCATAATCAATCAATCAATCAATCAATCAATCAATCAATCAATCAATCAATATTTTATTGGTCCAACAACAAAAGAACATTACAAATCCTGTAATTGCATTTAGAAGAAACAGAAAAAAGTTCTATGATGGGAACAAAAGGAGGACCTGAAGGGACCTAGGTCCCACTAATTAGGGCTCCTTAATTACCAACTTAGTTGAATGGATGGCGATTGATGTCCTTTGTACTCATCAATAAGCAGTAACTACAATAACAGTCTAACTTAACTAAAATTAACTAGGCAGTATTATTATAAATAGTATAATTGCATAATCCAACATTATTATACCTAACTGAGGGATCATGATTATCCGTACGTCTTATAATTAAATGTGCCTTGATAATAGTTTCAATAAAAGATGAATTGATTGATCGAAAACATTACAAAATTATAGACTTTTCTGTTATTTAAAAAGTTACTAATAATGCAAGCACATAACCACTACATAACACATAAATGAAAAGAGTATGGTAGATTATATTCTGGAATCATTCTGATAGATCAAATGCATAATACTGACCTGAACAGCCATCCAGGAGGTGAGTATGCAAAGCATTTGAGATTAGGATACTTTGGCTTCAACAGAATAGCAAGAATAGCAGCAGCACCAGCTCCAAGGCTGTGTCCAACAACAACCAAACCGTAACCCTATCACAAAACACACAATGAAAAAGAAATGATAATCATTCAGCAGGAAACAGAAGAGAGCAAATGATTACAATACAGGGAAAATGAATTCCTACATATTTACACGGACAGATAAAAATGCGTCAACACGCACATGTACCATATATACTCGAGAATAAGTCGTAAAATTTTGGACAGTTTTTAAAAACGCTAAGTTGATCTACTGGCGCTCGGTACAAAGTCTGCATATGAAAGAACAAATGTTCTAACATAAAGAAATCACTAAAACAAGTTGCAATGTCATATTTAAAGTTCTGGTGCCAAACAAATTTTATCGGATACATGGCCACCGCAATAATTAAAACTGATTGGTGCCACTGCTTGGATTTCATGCATTTAATGTCTACCATCTACACACCAGTATTCTATGAACTTGCTTTCACAGAATCCTATACTGGTTTCACAATATTTTGCAGTTCAAAATATCTAAACTCTCCAAACATGTCCAGTTAAAACAGAAAAGTTTGCCAAAGTAACTCACAGGTCCCTTGGAAAATGCCCCATCAAGGAGTTGGTGTTGAGTGAGCATCTTCTCAATATACTTGGCTGCCTGCAAGATGCCTTTGTGTGCTTTAGCATCTGGAACTTCTTCCACCAACATGTCCTCCACATCAGCACACATGTCAGTTAGGGCATCCTATGAAAAAAAACAGATCACATATACATGTACAAATGTTGCCAGATAACAATGCACAGAGATTCATCAAAAAAATCTGATGACCACTAGGTTCCTTCTTATCCCCACACTTCTATGGTCCAGCACAAAAGTTTTCCTGTGGTTGGCCTATCCTCCTGGAATAAGTTGCCTAGCAACCTGCAACACTAACTCCTCAGCCTCTCTTTGCCTCTTTTTGGCAAGCGCTTGAAGACCATTCTGTTCGATCGTGGTTTCATTTGTCTTAGGTCGGGAACGCCTCTGATGAGTCTCTCTTGAGTGGCAAACTAAACAGCAATCTATAGTGATCATCATCACCAATGAACAATATTTTAAACTAAAGAATCATCAATTCCCGAAAGCTTTGGAAATAATTGATGACATACAACGACAGTTCTGCAAAGATGTAACTAGTAACTACACACCTAAACTGAAGAACATAAACCCCTAAATGTTTTCGAATTTCTTGGAATAATGACAGATGTACAGACTTTAGGTAGAAATCGGATGCCACGTCCAATGTCGTCCATACCTCAAATGACAGAGTTCCTCGGACAGAAATAACAACCGACTTTGTCTGATGGTCCATCACAATGTAAAATGGTATCTCATACAACTGTGCACATAAATAACAATAAATTTCAATCTCAGCAAAGCATTTGATTACTGTAGTCATACGAAGCTTACAAAAATCATTCATTAAAAATTCCAATGGCCGCTGATATTCGAGTTGTTGACTCAAGTACTCCAAATCACGTCCTTTTGCCTTTCCACATAAATCTAAGAACTTCTATAGTAACGTTTGTGTATGTGGTCAGAAAGCAGAGGATAATGGCCATTGTTTTGGTTGGTAGTTCACAAACGATGATAATCAAAGCATGGGACACTGAGAAGGAAATCTGAAAGGCCTCCGATGTGGCATAGCTCACAAGAAATTCAAACTTATTTATAGTATTTTCCAGACAATAAGTCACAGTTTTTTACATTTCTATGAATGCATTTTGTTGAAAGGAGACAAATTTAGGGCTACTCCAATACAAATAATCGGCAATGCTGAAAAGATGAATAAAATGTATTTTCCCACCGAGAATGACCAATCTGCAATGTCTGGTTAAATATTAGACTCTAAACACTGTTGATACTAGTGTAAGACTCATGAAAGTCTAAACATGGTTAGAAAGTTCAAAGATAAAATTGTCTGATGTGAAAACACTTGCACTATATAGCCAGCTGCTAAATCATAATAATATTCAATTACTTTAAAGGCCACACTGCAATGTAATTTTGAGACTACATTGACTGATTAAATATAAGAAAATGTACATGTTTCTGACTACATAACATCTCATATTTGCAGAAATTACCTTTGAGAACTAGGCTCTTCATAGGCTTACAACGTACAGCTAAGCTCAGGTGGAAGGGGAATAATTACCCCAATTTACCTCAGCACTAGTGAGCAATCAAAAGAGCTGTCTCGTCACTTCACTCTCTCTGGGGCACATTATGTTATTACATAAGTCTACCTGCTTCACAACAATGCTGCCTGTGGTCATCACTAGGATAGAAATGAGCAGCAGCGGCAATTGTACACTGTACAGCCATGCAGGTCAGTTAATATACGACATTGCTGTCCTATTGGACATCATTAATAATTATTAACCTTCAGCAGCAGAATGCAGCTCCCTTAGGATTCTTTTTATAATAATTTGGCAATGTTCATCAACATCATTCTCTTGGACAACATTAGTGAATATTATCAATTATTTATATAAAGCACTTGATTTGACTTAAAATGCTAAAACCTGTGGTGATCATTTAATCTGCAATCTTAAACCTGACATAAAATTATAGCTCCTGGCACTCTCAACCTGCTACAAGTTAGCATCTTTATCATCTAGCTTCCAGTGGGGGGTTCCGCGACAACTCGTCTACAGACTTTTAATCTACGACAACTCGTCTACAGACTTTTAATCTACGACACTTCGTCTACAGACATTTGCCTAAAAGTGTATCTGTATCCGAAGGACGAAGGCAGAAACAACACCTATCCATTAGGGTGAATCAACAAAGGCTGCTTTCTTATAGTTTCTCTAAAACGTGCTAAATATTCTCAGGAATCCAGCTTCTAATTACTGAAACGATTATTTTCATCAATCCAACTTCTATTGAATGGAAACTTAGTTTCATCCATCCATCCAGCTTGGTATCCAGTCTCTATTTACAGGAAAAATTATTTCGATCAATCCAGCTTCTATTTCAACACAGGAATGTTTTCATCAATCACATTTCCATTGAGGGAAACAGTTTATTTCATCAATCCAGCTTCCACTTGAAAGTGACAATATCAAATAACTATGTAGACGAAATGTCTGTTGGAAAAATGTCTGTAGATGAACTGTCGTAGACGAAAAGTCTGTACACGAAAAGTCTGTAGACGAATTGTCGTGACACCCCAGTGGGGTGGTTTGCAATATACAAAATTACCCTATTATGACAGTTTGCGTAGAAGATGTCTTCCCTCCTGACACCTGTCTGCTCCAGAATAGCTGAAGTATTGCACCCGCAGCAGTTGTCACCATGAATGTTATCCGAAGGACGAAGGCAGAAACAACACCTAATAAAGAAACTCACGTTAGTAATAACACTCAAAATTAGTGCTTCAGTGGCAGTGAGAAGTTCAGATATAATCTTCAGGATGACTTGCACAGTGTGGTATTATCACAATAGACTTATAGTGACATGCCCTTAAAGATGAAGGATGGGTAACTGGGTATGTGCATGGGCTACACATAGTTGTGCAAGACAAGGGGATCCATGAAAGCTAGAGGCAAAATCCTCCTGTCCAACATTATGTTGGGGAAAACAGATTAAGGTCAAAAACATAGATTTGTACTGCTTCTCGCACCAATGTCAGCATTTCTCTTACTTACCATACTTATCCTCTAGTTACAATCTACTGGCATACTCTGTTGTCTGGGTTCTCTTCCTCATCTGCTCGTTCCCTCAAGACGTTTCTCTTACCACGGGGCTTCTACACTGAGAGCTGCGAAAGGCACTTTATAAATGTTCAGATACAATATAATACAATACAATACACTAGCAAATATAGCTGTTTGCTTGATTTGGCAACTTGCTGAGTGGTATATAAGTTCAATTTTGGACCCTATCTTCTGACATATCTTTTACAATGATAACAGACATTGTCTTTAAATTGTCTCAGTTAACAAGATATTAAAATTAACATCCCTGATCTTGCCTCTTTTATGCCGCTCTCAATGCTTCAACCTTGCCTTTTATAAAGAGCTCCAGGCATATCCAAATCATCCAGTCTCCAGGATGTGTAGGCCCTATAAGCAACTGCCTTGTGGATGAAGCCACACTCCAAGATCATGATCACTATCAAAATTAATAATAAAAATATTATTACAAAAATGCTGTGACCAACTCAATGTTGTCAGTGTGAGATGAAGTACGGTAAAAGCATGATAATGGATTTTCGACTTTTACAAATAAATTAACCTTTGCCTACTTGCACTTAAGCCAAAGTCTGAAAGGTCCAGAGCACTGATTGTCATAGACAAAGAATGTCCATCCATAGCTGGCCAGAGCGTATTTCATGAATGCGCCGGCAGATGCTATCGACATCCAGTCCTTGGGGCGCAAGGTCGAGTCTTGTGATCCACCAGGAGCTACAGCACCGGTGTAAGACATTCTGCTCACGGTAACGCCACTCCTCAGCCTTTGCCGAAACTCGCGTTCCTGCTGCCTCCGGACAAGGATCATAGCAGCCGCAAGATCAGTCGCAACAAAATTGACACCCTAAAAACATCAGTTCATTCATCACACTAAATGCCAGTTCATCCTGCTGCAAACAATCCCTTTAGTTCATATATTGGCTGAAAACTTAGCGATCAAATCAAAACATTTCTTGGCACAAGTCATCAAGTAAAACTGTAACAGTAATTATACAGTATTAACCAGCACTCTTACCCCAGCGCTGCAGCTACTCTAGTTCACGCCTTCGTTGCCAGTCGCCTTGACTATTGTTCCTCTCTATATGTTGGCCTCCCACAGAGTCAGATTGGGCGCTTGGAGCGAGTTTTGCGCGCGGCTGCGCGATTGATTGGCGCCATCCCTAGGACGGGTCATGTATCCGAATATATGCGGGATGTCCTGCACTGGTTGCCACTACCACAACGCATCTTATTTAGGGTCTCTGCCTTCGTTTGGCATAGCCTCGTTGGCACCGCACCTGCTTATCTGCAGGAGCTCTGTCGCTCCATTTCTGCCAATATTGGCCGTCGACCCCTTCGCTGTGCAGTCCGCGGTGACCTGAGTGTCCCATTTGCATGCACTTCTACAATGCAACATCGGGCCTTCTCGGTTGTGGGACCGAGTATCTGGAATGGGCTTCCTCTAGAGCTCCGTCTCCTACCTAGGAACTCTTCACCTGCATTTTATACCTCTCTGAAAACTATCCTTTTCAGCCGTGGTTGGGCCGGGAGCGCCTCTGAGTAGATATCTTGAAGGGGCGCTATATCAAGTTTCATTGATTGATTGATTGATTGATTGATCAACAACCCACTGGAATAATGACAAAAACTTTGAAATGCAAATCTAATTTTAAAAAGCTCACCATAGCTAAGATTTTTTACACCACAAATAAACAGAATAAATCATTTACCACTAAATGTTCCGATATTATTCGAGAAACATCTTCAAAGGCATTCGAATCATCGCCAGAAGTTGAACCAACACAGCAACAGCAGCATAACAGTTTACATCTGTTGTAAACAAAGAAACACAACACAGTCCGTCAAAGAGCTTTCCATAAAGTATGAAGTTACAGCCATACGAAAAATCCACCTTCTTGACATCATTCCTACATCTCTCCTGAAAGCATGAATTGAGGTCCACAGTTCAACCATTACATTGATTTAATGTACCAATTTCTCACTGCATGAGAGAGCCTTACCTTCTGCCTTACCTTCTGCAGTTGCTCATGCCTCATGCCATAGTTCATCTACTGCTTAAAAAACCTCTCAACCCTGATGACCTGTCAAACTACAGACCCATCTCAACTTTGATTCATATCTAATATTCTTCAATGGGTAGGTATGAATCGTATGCAAATTCACCTAATGGTATCTTCCCACTCACTAGTCTCCTATTTCCAAATTCATGTCACACGTTTCGTTTAACAGAATCCGCACTTCTAGCTGTCAATACATACTGACATCATGCCCTCTCTGGATAACAGTAAGGTGAAAGTACTTTTTCAACCTGACTTCTCCAATGCCTTTGGAAATGTGGACCATTCTCTTCCTTCTTTTGCATGGTCTCCATCACTGCTTTTTCCGTGATCTCCGCGTGTGAAGGATGAGGACGAGCTTCGGCGATCGTGCTTTCTCGGCCGCTGCTCCTTGATGCTGGAATATACTTCCTCCTGCTATTCGATTGGCCGACTCAGTGGGCTCCTTTAAATCCATGCTAAAATCACACCTGTTCGCTATGGCTTATCCCGACTGTTGTTAGCCATTTTGTAAGGTGCCCTTGTAATGGCTTGTGTTACAGCGCCATATAAATTGTCGCAATTATTATTATTATTATAACTAGCTTGGGTTTCTCTTCATGCACTGAATTGGTTTGCTATTCATGTCAGTAACGGCTAATTTAAAAAATTCCAGGAATCACACAAAATGAGTATTTGATACATAATGTCTGACTGTCTTTCCTTTACCAACCTCCTTTAGTGCTTTACCACAAGCTGAAGACCAGCATTTGCTAACATCAATGTAAATAAATTACAAGCCATTTAGTCATACCAAAGATATCTCAAAGACATTATGAAAATATTTCACTAATACACAAAACAGCAGGTTATTCCCAGAAGCAGATTTTTATGACTAAGTAAAGATAAGACTACCTTAATTTCCAAAGTCTCTGAAGCTGATTCGGTGTTTCTGCTAAGTGCCCAAGTGGATCAAAAACCATCAGAACCCCAACAAGCAGAAAAAACAGCATAACCCAAGCAACAATTGTTGCCCCTTTGACAACATTCACTACAGTACGCGGGCAATTCTCAACATGTTCGCTGAAAGCCCAGTATGTACCGATTCCATTCCATATGATATCAACAGCAAACAGAATCAGTTTGAGAATGATTAGACTTGACACTTGTTTGCGAGGTTCATCGTTTGTTATTGTACCCTGCATGCTGAAGTACATCAGAGTACTGCTGAGAATGATCGTCAATGGTAAAATTATAATCATGCCGACATAATACGTCTTCACTAAGTATCCATTTGTACAGACAGACAGATCATCACTGTGAACGCCCAAAACCACCGCCAATGCTGTCAGCCTAAACAAAAACAAGGAATAGAATCGTTAAAATTAAAGGTTCAGTTGCATTTATTTTGCTTATGGCACTGCTTGCAAGAATATTGGTTCAGTCACTGGGACCAAAAAATAAGCACGATATACAGCAAAACTGATTTGGCAGAAACTTTTAAACAAAGTTAATATCAGATCAGCATATTAATTATTAAATTAGCATTTTTTACTAAGCTGCAGCAGCCTGCTTATCTACTGAGAGTTCCTAACATGTGCTTTATAAAAGTCCAGAGACATACATACATACTGCTTCTTAAATCAATTAGTTTCGCTTGTTTTGACAGCTTCTTTCCATATACCGGTATGTAAAAGCTGGACTGATAAAATAATTGTCTGCCGAAATGGAAGTTGGATTGATGAAACTAGTTATTTGTTAAAATAGAAGCTGGACTGATGAAGAAAGTGTGTAGTTTAGCATCGTAAATGACTCGCGGTTGCATAGCGAGTCATTGTTAGTCGAATACAATTGACGAAAAGAATTCATGATAAATAGACGTGAGATTGATGAAAATAAGTTTAGGTTATATATATACAGCAGAAGTGGGATTGATTAAAAGAATCTTGCTTAAATAGAAGCTGGATTCGTTACCGTTATCATGAAAATCATTGAAATAATTAAATACGCGGTAAACGTGTAGTTCATCGTCGTAAATAATTCGCCCATTGTGGCGTTGTTATTTTTCATCAATCGAACTTCTACTTTTGCGAGAATCCTTCTCATCGATCCAGCCTCCATTAGGCAAGAACTCGTTTCATCAGACCAGCTTCTATTTAAGGAGTTATTTTTTTATCAATACAACTTTTATTTAATTACGAATTACTGTCCACCAGTCCAGCTTCTATTTAAGCAAGATTCTTTTCATCAGGCCCACTTCTATTTAAGAAAAATTATTATTTTCATCAATCAAACTTCTGTTTATGAAGACTTTTTTCGTCAATCCAACTTGTTTTTGACCAACACTGAAACCAATGCAGTGGCGGATAATTTACGACGCTAAACTACACGTTTACCAAAATACTACGCTAGTGTCAATGTGTGATCTCTTGTAATACATAGCCTACTCCGCTTCAACTTACTTAGGTGTCATTATTTGGGACCCCTAAAGTGCATGTTTACCCTAAATGGAAGTGGGATTGATGAAAAGAATTCATGTTAAATAGAAGTGGGATTGATTAAAAGAATTCCTGCTAAATAGAAGTGGGATTGATGAAAAGAATTCAAGCTAAATAGAAGTCGGATTGATGAAAAGATAAACTGCAGTTGAAGTGGATACATTTACTAGTTTTTTTCAATTTGGGACCGCCTTTCCGGGGATTGCCTACATTTACAACGTTGCTTCAATAACCGGACGCAATATGAGGAAGCCTACGCTACATACCACACTGCTCGCAGTAAAATCTCGACGGCTGCTGGATAGACGAAGTCATCGCTTCCAACCGCCCACCGTCGACCAAATACTACGATTCCCGGCATAATTATGGTCAATAATTCACCAGTTCTAAGACATTTCCTTATAATGAAAATAAACACAACATCACGAGACCCTTAGTAAACAAGGACATTGCGTTGGAGGTAGCCTTTCATCATATGCATTGAATGAACGGTATAATGGGAGTTCGCTCAATCTGCAACTTCTGTTGAGAGCTCAAAAATCAATCAATCAATCCCAATCAATCAATCAATCAATTTTTCAGTTAATCAATCAATCATTATAATTTATTTCTGTAATCATCCAGAAGAAACTACGAACAATGAAACAATACGGCACCGGTTTGGGGGATTGCCTACATTTACATGTTATGTTATTGTATTGGCTACACGGAGACCCAATAAGAGGTATCATAGGATTCTGCTAAATAATACACTGCTCGCAGTAAAATCTCGACGGCTGCTGGAAAGACGAAGTCATCGCTTCCAAACGCCCACTGTCGACCAAATACTACGATGTTATGCATAATTATGGTCAATAACTACTAACAGAACTAAGACAGCCTCCTTATTATGAAAATAAACACAACATCACGAGACACTTAGTAAACGAAGACATTGCGTTGGAGGTAGCCTTTCATCTCTATGCATTGAATGTGTTGCTATCTGCCGAATGTGTGCCCCGCGCAAACAAACAAACAAACAAACAATCAATCAATCAATCGCCCGGGCATTTCTGTAATTGATCAGAAGAGAAAACGAACAATGAAACAATATCGGTTTGACATGTAGGCTACTGGCTACACGGAGGCCCGGAAGGGATCATGGATTCCGCTAAATAGGGACAACAATAATCAATGTATGGCTGGTTAGTCAATTGAGATAGGCAAAGAAAGGTTCAACTCAATAGTCTGGGCTTAACTAATTTGGAACCACCTTCCATTGGAGCTGCGTTTGCCACCAAATTTAATTCCCTGGCCTTGTATTCGATCATCTCTGAAAACCGTTCTTTTCAGCGGCGACTGGGCCGGTAGCGCCTTTGAATAGCTATCTTGAAGGGGCGCTAGCCGGTATCAAGTTTATATTGATTGATAATGAGCACTATAATGCTTTGTGGGTAGCTGGTGATGCATTTAGAGACACTTATGATAAAATAACTATTATAGACCTCATCTCTGATATAGGGGTTGCCAATAAAAGACTTGGCACGATAATGGCTTAATTGGCTTGTGAAGAACTAGAACCGTAGTAGAACGAAGCCGAAAAGCCATAAACTTTACTAGCGTAGTGTTACCAAATATATTTAAGTCCAATAATTCGATTACTTAACGCACAAGTCCCTGGTTAGCAAGGCGCCTCAGCCTCTGCGGGTGGGTGCCATTTCACATCTGGGGTAAGAACGGTTTGCACAAGGGCACCTGAAAGGACGGCGTAGCTCCCATTCGAATTGGCATCGCCGCGGTGAAGGATATATCTAAACCAATTATTTAAGTGAAAATGAACAAATCGAAAACTAGTAGTTTCAGTTGGCTGCCGACAATACGCACTAGCAATGTTTCGTGGGACACCTCGACTAGTACTATTTCTCTACTCTGTTGGCCGAGAAGCAGAAAAAGACTGCACAGGAATACCAGTCTATGGTTTCTTCCTACAAGCCGAACTGGAGAGACTCGGTGGTGCAAAAGCACTAGCAGAAGCCCGCGCCCCAATTCGATGCCATCTTGGAAAAGAGAGGACAACACCACAGAAAAGAAAGGATCGTCTAGCCACAGTTGCCCTCGTACTACACACAGACAAAGAATAGACCCCCTACAAACGGGTTGTATCGCAACAGCCTACTGTACAACCACAAATCCCTGCTCGATACAGAAAACGGCACAAGGTGGAAAGTGCAACATACGAGCACCTGGGAATCTTTGCAGGTCCATAGTTGTGGTATATCTCCTATTCCAAATAGATATACTTCTACAAGTGGGAGGAAAAAAGAGATCGTTTGGCCACAATCGTCGCAGGTCCACAAAAAGACTAGAAGGCAACGAGCCCTTCTCGAATACAAAACAAATATCCACGATGCCAACCAACTACATAGAGCTTTCCAAATTTCCACCCACACCAATATTGTGCAATCTCTGTGGATATATGTCCCACAATCTGTCCCAACGAAGCTACACCCAATTCGGCAACGAATCTACGAATATCTTGCCGATCCAACCATTCCTTTCGAACCCCACAATCGTAGATTTCTCGTGCTTTTCGAAACTAGTTGTAGTTCCATATTTCTTTTGTCGCAGCAAAACCATATACGAGAGTGGTAGAAACATATACACAGCAAAACCAAATCGACAAAAAAGAATTGCAAACACGAACAAGAACAACTCTTTCTTCGATGTAGAATGCAATACAACCAACTACATAGAGCCCACCAACGAAACTCGACGAACCATTGTCCGAAAGATCTATACTACAAACTCTACAAGGAAAGCAGAGAGATACGACACCCACAAGCAACCATTCGAAGCTTCTCCAACAAAAATCGGAGTATACGAGCGGGGCGTTGGAATGCGTTCTCGAACCACGATCTCTCCCCAACGAGTGTATATCCAACTTTGCAACGAAAGATCGAAGTTCTTCCCGGTTCTTCTACTCTTCTCTACAGGACACACCATCGTAGATATCTCGTACCTTTCGAAATTTGTCGAAGGGAAACGATGGAGGACACCCGTTTTGGAATATTTGCTGTTCCATTCCACCAAACTTTGCAGTATAGAACTATATTCCAAACATCCAGCCAAGTTCTACATATGGATTCGAGACTTGCGAGTTCTATATTCGAAAACATCTGGCATATTTGCTAGTTCCACAGACAAAACATATAGAAAATGCGAGTTCCATATTCGAATACATGTCCACACGAATTCCAAATTGGGTATGTCTCGCCAGTTCCGCATTCGAACATCTAGAAGATTCGCAATTCCACATTCGAAAAACTTCTTGTAGATTTTTGCGAAAACATATCCATATTCGCAATTCCACATTCGAAAAACTTCTTGTAGATTTTTGCGAAAACATATCCATATTCGCAATTCCACATTCCACATTCGAAAAACTTCTTGTAGATTTTTGCGAAAACATATCCATATTCGCAATTCCACATTCGAAAAACTTCTTGTAGATTTTTGCGAAAACATATCCATATTCGCAATTCCACATTCGAAAAACTTCTTGTAGATTTTTGCGAAAACATATCCATATTCGCAATTCCACATTCCAAAACATCCAGCATGCACGCGGGAAAAAAACAGCTCGCATATTCGCGGGTTCCACATTCGAAAAACATCTCGCATATTCGCAATTCTGCATTCGAAAATCTAGAAGATACATACAGCACATTTGGGAGTTCCATATTCGAAGCATTTTGTAGATTTGCGAATATACGCACACGCCCGCGAATTCTACATGCGGAAAAAACATCTCGCATATTTGCGAAAACATCTCGAGTTCCATCTATACACGATCCAACAAGAATATAGATTGGAGTTTGTCCATTGGCCGGGCACTTTCCATAGACCAATCTTCGAAAGGTCTACATGTGGATCGCATCGAGATACAGTAGAGATATAGTCGAGATATAGTCGAGATACAGCACACGAGATATAGTCGAGATGCGATCCACATGTAGACCTTTCGAAGATTGGTCTATGGAAAGTGCCCGGCCAATGGACAAACTCCAATCTATATTCTTGTTGGATCGTGTATAGATGGAACTCGAGATGTTTTCGCAAATATGCGAGATGTTTTTTCCGCATGTAGAATTCGCGGGCGTGTGCGTATATTCGCAAATCTACAAAATGCTTCGAATATGGAACTCCCAAATGTGCTGTATGTATCTTCTAGATTTTCGAATGCAGAATTGCGAATATGCGAGATGTTTTTTTCGAATGTGGAACCCGCGAATATGCGAGCTGTTTTTTTCCGCGTGCATGCTGGATGTTTTGGAATGTGGAATTGCGAATATGGATATGTTTTCGCAAAAATCTACAAGAAGTTTTTCGAATGTGGAATTGCGAATATGGATATGTTTTCGCAAAAAATCTACAAGAAGTTTTTCGAATGGATATGTTTTCGCAAAAATCTACAAGAAGTTTTTCGAATGTGGAATTGTATGGATATGTTTTCGCAAAAATCTACAAGAAGTTTTTCGAATGTGGAATTGCGAATATGGATATGTTTTCGCAAAAATCTACAAGAAGTTTTTCGAATGTGGAATTGCGAATATGGATATGTTTTCGCAAAAATCTACAAGAAGTTTTTCGAATGTGGAATTGCGAATATGGATATGTTTTCGCAAAAATCTACAAGAAGTTTTTCGAATGTGGAATTGCGAATCTTCTAGATGTTCGAATGCGGAACTGGCGAGACATACCCAATTTGGAATTCGTGTGGACATGTATTCGAATATGGAACTCGCATTTTCTATACAGTTTTGCTGTGGAACTAGCAAATATGCCAGATGTTTTCGAATATAGAACTCGGAAGTCTCGAATCCATATGTAGAACTTGTCTGGATGTTTGGAATATAGTTCTATACTGCAAAGTTTGGTGGAATGGAACAGCAAATATTCCAAAACGCGTTGATCTCCATCGTTTCCCTTTCGACAATTCTCGAATTGATGCGACTCATCCTCGATGGTAATATTGTGAATCGACCAAAGATTTCTGGAACTCGACTCTTTCGGCTTACTGAATGCTGGCTCGCTGAATTGACTTTCGTCGGTCCTCGGGAAGATTTCGGCAATTAAAGAAGCGTAGTGCAAAGCTGTGGTGATATGCCTCTTCTTTCGTCGGAAAGTTTGGCAGCTGTAGATCTCGACGGCTGAAACTGGTGGGCCGAAAAGACAAAAGCGAATTAGACTGTAGTTTAAAAAGCAATTAAGACAACTTTTGTATTTGTTTTGGTGTGTATCGGTGACTACCCTTTCTCGCTATCCGTTTGCTGCGATGCCGTAATGGTGGCTGGAACAGCCAGCTCGTGCAATCTACGAAAGTGACCACGGAGAAAGATCGTTGGGGCTGGGCGTCGCTCGTAGTTGGTTGGCAGACGTGGAAGTTTGCTATGCATTCAGAAGGGCTACTAAGCAGCATTGGATTGTGGTCAAACGAACTGTTTCTCCCACTTGTGGAATTCCATATATTGTGTTATGCGATGCGAAGTAAAAGTATGATCGACAAAGGAGCTCGTGGGTCGGCAAGACATGACTTTCCACCCACCGAATTTGCTAAAGCTTCTTGGGAAAATATTAGTGGGACATATATCCAGAGCGATATAGTTGAGTGCGCTGTTCCAAACGCAGTTCCGACAGTTCAGGTGGAGAATGTCGGAGCTGACTGTACAAGGTTGCTCTGGTGATTAGTACGCAGGCCAACGCCCCTGGACTGGGGACTTTCTACTACAAGGCAGTACTGGTTCGAGGAGTGAAAATGCCCTGCTCGAGCAGGGATACAGGTGTACAGTGGCGGTTGGGATATATCTAGCCCAATGGGTCTGCTATCGGGGTCTGTGAGTATATTGGGCTAGTTCTGTTGCTGGACGAGGCGACGAGCTGGCGGTTTGATCTCTTTTCCAAGATGGCACTCGTATTGAAGTACGGGCTATTTGCTTTTGCACCACCGAGTCTCTCCAGTTCGGCTTGTAGGAAGAAACCATAGACTGGTATTCCCGTGCAGTCTTTTTCTGCTTCTCGGCCAATAGAGTAGAGAAATAGTACTATTCGAGGTGTCCCACGAAACATTGCTAGTGCGTATTGTCGGCAGCCATACTCTCCTTCTTCCAAGTCCATTGTCCTGGCGCAGTCTTTTGCGATTGGGGACGGGGCGACAAACATGCGAGTCTTGGCTTCTTCCAGTTCTTGCTTTGCTATTTCGCTGCAGAATTCCTGGGTTTTGTCGGCTAGTTCTTGCAAAACCTTCTTTTTTCCAGGCGTTGGTGCCACAACTGACTACAATTGGGTTCCAGAATATGGTGGTGGGAGGTCCATAGATTTCTTCGTTCTCTTTTGTGGTGGGTAGAAACGACTTCTGTGGTAGAATATCGATATATAGTCTGCACTCCTTGTTTGCGGGTAGGTAGCATATGTTTTTGTTTTTTGCCTGCTCTATCTGGAAGTCGTCTGCACATCCTTCGAGAATCTTCGAGAGTGCTTTGGTGGCCCATACAACTATTGGCTCCCCCTCGTCGTCGTTTGCTGCGGGTTGCGAGGTGCTAGAACAACTCGAATACCTTCGACGGTCTGGCGGGCTGGAAAAGTTTTGTAGCACTTGTTTGGACAAATATATCCAAGAACTTGGCAGCACCATGTCTCGGATTTTGCTAGATCCGACACCTTCTTTGTTGGTCCTTGTAGCGCAGATACTACTTTCTCGTATCTTTGGATCGAAAGCGCTTTGTTTCGCTTCTGGATCTCGACAAAGGCACGCATTTCTTCCAGCTCGGTCTTTCGTCTTTGGTATTGTTCTTTCTCGCGGAGGATTCGTTCCTCTCGAAGATCTACTGTTTGTTGTCGCCATTCGTGTGCCAATAGAGCGTCTTCTATGTCCCGCAAGCGCGCCTCTCTACCAGCCTTCGAAAGCATAGAGATTTTTCTGCTCGTTGCTACTTTCTGTAGTTCGAATTCGGACTGTTCGACACCGATGGAGTGGGTCTTCTTTTTTCTCCAAATCCACGAAATATGCAGAGTTTCTGGAAGAAGTATTGCCGGATCTGGTGCGCCTTCGTGTAGTTGCATTGGCATTTTGCTGGCAGCTAGAATTGTCCTAGAATCCTGGTCCTTGGTGTAGCATTGTAGAGGTGCTATCTCGATATTTTCCGGTTCGATAGAAAGTATGTCTATGCGGAAGATGGGGCAGGCGCGAAATCCGAAATCTCCTGCGGCCCAAGAAACGGCTCTCTCCCATTTTTTGTCGTCTTCCATAGTAGTCTGTGTTGGGGAGATTCGTATACCCGCGACTCTGCCGGTTCTCGTATGGGCATACCAAGCTACATAGATTTCGCCTTGCGGACGATTGGCCAAGACAAGGCATCTATCTAGACCTGCAGCGAGGTTCCTCCATTGTTGTTCCGGGGTTTGCACGACGAATAGTCCATCGTTGTTCGGAGATACCAACTCTAGTACCTCGTCTACAACGGTTTTGGCGGTGTCTGTGGAGAGTTGGTCGCCGAAACATCCGTATAGCGATACCTCGATTCGTGTGCATCCTCTTTCTTGTACATCTGGGTGGTGGAAGGTTTTGCGAAGATGTTCGTTTGGACAATCTACATATTCGGAGAGATGGGCCCCAATTGTAGCTTGGACATCTCCCGCCTCGAAATTCGAGACAATTTTGTTGTAGATTTTTGTGCGAGTGGTGCTACCATTTGGGGTATTTTGGATCCATGTGCAGACATGGTTTCCGACGCTGTTGGTGTTGTCCAAAATTGTTGGTCCTTCTTTGTAGCACATCGCGCTGTAGAAATCGCCTTGCTCTCGAAAGTTGTGTGTCCTGCATAGATATTCTACGAGGGTTTTGCGATCGAGGACACCGGAGAAGTCTTGGGTGTAGTCGATAGAATATAGCCCATAGCCATGGGATAGGAGCTGCCTCTCGAATGTTGGTAGTGCCGCTTGCAATTCCTCTATGGGAATCTCGGAAACATCTACCTTTGCCACAAATAGACCGACTGGCTCTTTGCCCTCGTATAGTTCCAGCCATTTCGTTTTGGCTGCACAGTCCGTATTTTCTTCGATTCTTGCGACTGTGGCACGAATTGTGCTTCCGGCTTCCTTGTGGAGGGCAATGGTTTGGAGGAGGTTGGTTGGTATGCGACGACAAGCACCACCGTCTGTTTCGCCCATTGCTGTGCGCACCGCAAGTACAACGCGAGACAGGATGTTCTTTGCAGAACCGGTATCTCCCGTGGTACATAGAATTTGTCCTTTGGTTTCCACGATGTCCTCCGTGCGAAGATAGCCAAAAACATATATATCATCTACAAATACTGGAAGACCGTCTAGTGGGCGAAGGTGTGTGCTGCCCCTGTGTTTGGCTAGGTAGTCGACTCTGGAAATGTCCGACAAGAGGTTGTTCTCGTAGGCATTTTCGACCAATAGGTGGTGCGATATCGACTTCTTGGTTCGAATACCTATACTCTCGAATGTTGCTTGCACAGCCATTGTACTCTTGTGTGTACTTTGGAATACTGTATCTCTTTGTTTGTTTCCGACAACTGGCATACAAACGAAATATCTATATTCTCTTCGACAACTATTTGTCCAATTGGTTGTTTCGACGACGAGTAGTTTTGGAATTTGTACTATTGTGCTTTGCACTACTATATCTCTTTGTTTGTTTCCGACAACTGGCATACAAACGAAATATCTATATTCTCTTCGACAACTATTTGTCCAATTGGTTGTTTCGACGTAGTAGTTTTGGAATTTGTACTATTGTACTTTCCGACAACTGGCATACAAACGAAATATCTATATTCTCTTCGACAACTATTTGTCCAATTGGTTGTTTCGACGTAGTAGTTTTGGAATTTGTACTATTGTACTTTCCGACAACTGGCATACAAACGAAATATCTATATTCTCTTCGACAACTATTTGTCCAATTGGTTGTTTCGACGACGAGTAGTTTTGGAAATTTCGTATGGTGCCTAGTGGGGTTGTGGCGACACTTTGTACTCGTGCGGATATTCGTTGGGGCTGGTGTAGACATCGGGCAGCCATATCGTGTAGATCTTGTCTCGGATTGGTATGCCGGTGTAGACCTTGCAATGGTCTGTGTTGGTGTATCTATTGGAAAAATTTGTGTTTTGGACCTTGTCTCGTGGTTTTGTCGGTATTTTGCTCTTGCATTTGGCTGGGGCATCGGACTTGGCCTTGGTTTTCGTTGGTATATCGAGTTTGGTCTTGGCTTTTGTTTGGTATTTCGAGTTTGGCCTTTGTTTCGGTTGGTCCATCGGGCTAGTCTTGGGTTTTGTTGGTATATCGGGCTAGTCTTGGTTTGGTTGGTATTTCGGGGTTGGTCTTGGATTTGGTTGGGGCATCGTATTTGGCCTTGGTCTTGGTTGGTATATTCTGGGTTGGTCTTGGATTTGGTTGGCATATCGTGGTTGGTATTGGATTTTGGTTGGTACATCGTGTTTGGGTTTTGGATGGTATATGCAGTTTGGTCTTTGTTGGTATATCGAGTTTGGTCTTTGTTTTGGTTGGTACATCGAGCTAGTCTTGGTTGGTTTTGGTTGGTACATCGGGCCAGTCTTTGTTTTTGTTGGTGCATATAGTTGGATTTGGCCTCGGTTGGTGTATCTAGTTTGGGTTCTGTTTTGTTGTTGTATCGGTTTGGTCTTGTTTTTTTTTTGTCTGGTATGTCGGTCTGGTCCTGGATTTGGGTTGGTGCATCTAGTTTGGGTTTGGCTTCGGATGGTATATGGAGTCTGGTCTTGGGTTTGGGTTGGTGCATCTAGTTTGGTCTTGGTTTTGGATGGTATGTCGAGTCGGGTCTTGGTGTTTGGTTGGTACATTGGACTAGTCTTGGTTGCGGTTGGTGCATCTGGTTTGGCTTTGGATCTAGTTGGTATATCGAGCCTTGTCTTGGTTTTGGTTGGTACATCTGTTTGGGATTGGTGTTGGATGGTATATCGTGGTTGGTCTTGGTTTCGGTTGGCATACCGAGTTTGCCCTTGGTTTTGGTTGTGCATCGAGTTTGGTCTTGGTTTTTTTGGTTGGTGTATCGGGCTAGTCGTGGTTTTGGTTGGTGCATTGGGCTGGCCTTGGTTTTGGTTGGTACATCTGGCTAGTCTGGGATCTGGTTGGTATATCGGGCTAGTCTTGGCTTTGGTTGGTATATCGAGTTTGGACTTGGTTTTGGTTCTCGTTTCTTGCCACATCTTGGCACTATATTTCTATGTAGAATTTTGGTTGTCGAAACCTGGTTGTTCAAAAATAAAAATGCGCTCTACTAAAGATTGTTTTGGCCCGAAATCGTCCTTTCCCCAGTCTGGTAGCTGTGTTGGGTCTATCTTGAGTGGGAGTGGGTTTCTGTTGTGCCAGAAGGCTGCCCTAGGAATCGTGGCGCCTTCAGGTATAAAATATAAAATAGGGGGGCCCCACGGCCCCCTTTCAACTACTACTATCCGCAATCAGGAGGGATATTTATTATGCGCTGAAAATATCTCTCACGGAAAGACTTTATTGTTTGAAAATACAGTCACATTTGTTGTAAAGTTAATGATAATTTTAAGTAGATTTATTAACGTTATTGTAAACTATTTAGGCCTAATATGTTCAAGTCATAAAAATGCTCTACAATAAAAAGTATTTAATCCACCGTTAAAATAATTTCTCCTCCGAGGGGAACTTCATTCTTTGAGATATGCACTTGCAATAGTTTTAAAGTTAATGATACTTTTAAGCAACTGGATTGTCTAACTTTATTGTAAACCTAATTATTATTTTTACAACACATGTTACAATAATGACATGAAATGTTCGAGTCGTACTAAATAGAAACGGAGGAGAAATTATTTTGAGTCCAGGGAGACAGTGTTTGGGGGAGACTTTATATCGTGACACCAAAACAAACATAGATTTAAAACATCAAAGCTATAGAAATTTTCTCCGAGCGATATCAATGGCCTTTCATGGCAAAAGACGTCGTTTAAAGGTGCATTGAACAATGCTCTCCTTAACCACCTCTTAAACGTTTCTCATCGACGCTATATATTCAGAGACCACGCTGGCCACCATTGAATAATCTCTATACACGGTGGTTCAATAAAAAGTAAGCCAAACGCTTGGTCGTTCCCATTATTTTGGTCTTCGTTGATCCTGGAGTAAAAATTAACGGAGCCTATTATCGCGACGTTCTGCTGCCAGAACATCTTCTACCTGTTATAAGAAATCCAGCCCCAGAAGGCTGTTTTGTTTTCGACAGGACAGTCCCCCAACCCACAGAGCCAGGGAAACCATCGAAATGCTAACAAGAGAGACACCAGACTTTATTTCTCCAACATTATGGCCTCCGAACAGTCCAGGTCTAAATCCTGTCGACTATAATGTGTGGAGCGTTATGCAAGAGCGAGTCAACCAGACAGCAATCCATGATGTAAACGATCCGAAGCAACGCTTGTTGGAAGTGTGCGATGGTCTTGAACAGAGGATAATCGACGATGCTGTTGCCCAATGGCGCCAGCGCCTCCAGGCTTGCGTGCAAGCAGAAGGAGGACATTTTGAACATATTCTTTAATTAAATAACCAAACCAAACTACTGAGAGTTTCGTCACAAAAATATTAAATACTGTTTTCATGTTAGAAGTACTAATATGAAGTACAAAGTTTGGCTTACTTTTCATTGAACTACCGTGTATATAATTCAAACTGTCAAGTACGCAATGATTGCAACTCGTAATATGAAAGGATGATTACAAGTTATTACAGGAGTAGAATGGCAGGAATGGCAGCAATGTAAGGTGCCCATCTGTCCTACTGCTAATTTTACCAACGCCACTCAATGAATGACAGGCTGAATCGACCTTTGGGAGGGTAGCGGGTATTAATCCCGCTTCCTACTTGATATTCTGCCTTTCACACCAATGATGATCTTTGTACACCAAAATGCGGTTAGCAGTTCAATAAAGGATATACTTACTTACTTACTTACTTATGATGATGATGACGACGACGACGACGACAACGATGATGATGATGATGATAATAACAATAATAATCCGACGGTAAAAGGCCAAACGGAGTCACCATTATACGTTGGTCAGAAGGTCGTAGCTTGGCGTGGGTTGTCACGGTGGCTACTTTGCTGCATCATAATGAGCACTTAACATCTCAAAACGCAGGTGCCACACAGGAAAAAGCAGGTCGCAATAAGAAATCAAACAATTATGCTGCTATATCACAGTCACACTGTTTGGTCCCTGTTTCAATCGAAAGCGCAGAAAGCTTGCACACAGAGTAACTGAGTTTGTCCAAGAACTTGGAGGCAAGACAGGTGACCAGGGTGAGACTAGCCATCTGCTCCAGCTCTTATCAGTCGCCATTCTAATGGGAAACTCGCTATCTGTTTTAGACAAATCGGATTGGAATAACCAGGAGACCGCGCAGTCCTGGACTGAATGACGGCTTATAAAAATATTGAAAACAGTCAATCTAATAGGCTGTTTAATTATGAGTTTGTTGGCTTTAAGAAGAAATCAATTTGTCTCAAAATAACAATAATAAAAATTAAATAATGATGATGATATGATGATAATAATAATAATAATAATAATAATAATAATAATAATAATAATAATAATAATAATAAATTAATAATAATAATAATAATATGATAATAGTGAAGTGCATATATATTTGCAGACGATGACGTAGTGGACATGTGTCGTTCTGTCCACTACATGTCCAGCGGTGGCTATCTGTCCACTCCCAACTTCCCTAACGTCTACCCTCCGAATCGTCACTGCCTGTGCCAACTGCGACCGGTCAACGCCACCGCCCGCCTCACCCTCGACTTCCCCTTCTTCCTCGTCAAGTACGACTCTCCCTGCAAGGACTGGATCGAAACGACGGTAGATGGCCACAGACGAAGGATGTGCGGATACCACAGAATCAGCGTCACTGGAAACGACGTCAGCGTCGCTTTCCACAGTGACTCCAGGTCAGGACATCAAGGAGCCTGGTGCAAGTTCACCGGTAAGAGGGATCGTGTGCAATGTTGTAAAATTAGAAGTAATTACAATAATATTAATTATGCCCGTAATAACGATTATTATAGTAGAGATAATGGTAGGAATAACCTGAAGCTGGAAGCACTTAAATACCTTTAAGACTATCTGAAATAATGCTATATTTAGCATATAATTATGTCAACAGTGAATTCTATATTCGCTACGAACAGTTCGGGAGTAGGCTTAAACGCTTTTCGGCAATCATAGAAATAATTATTGTAGAGAAATGTTATTGACAGATTTTTTGTACTGATTAATTGCACTTCGACCGTGGTAAAATGAAATTAATTACAGTAATATTAATCATGCCAATAATAATAATTATTATACCAGAGGTGATGGTTGGTGTATTCTGAAGCTGAAAGCTCTTGCACACCTTTGAAACAATTAAAGTTAAGGTTATATAGTCAACCGGGAATTATCTATTATCAAGTACTCGCGCAGCACGGCATAATGTCACATACGATTTGGTTTGGTTAGTGTATTAGAGTAACTATTATGTTGCATAATACTGCAGTCCTGTGTTTATGATCTGAACATATTGAAACGATACTGTAAACTATTATAGAATAGGCCTATATACAATAATCTATTATCTAGGACCTTTTAGCTCCGGTGCACTGTTGTCAAACTAGAATAATTATGTAGTATCAAGTATGCCAGTATTTATTTCTCTTAGCCTCTGCATATGACGGCAGGTGACCACTGACCAGTCCTTTCCATCGCCGTCTCATCTTCCCACCGACAGTGCACGGCCAATGTGCTCATTATAGCTGCGTTGGCTAGGGACGCAGATGGGGCAGTTATCTCTAAAAAGTTCTATCCTGGCTGGAATTTGAACCCCTCCCTCGTGGCTGACAGTCTAGCACGTTAACCGCTAGACCATTGCACACCATGCATCTGGGCACGATGGCAAAATAAGGCGATGGTAGCCTCACACAATGACGAGCTTTTATTGGTTGGCATACGTCACATGGGATCTAGAATCCAGAAGAAGCTGCAGAGGAAGGAAAGCTGATTCCAAACATAAACTTCATAACAGCCGTATATATTATTTCAGACTAGTTCTAGTTTTATTTTCGTCAACAGGTGACGCTGGCTACGTCGAGATAACGTGTAATTCCAAGCCCGGTGACGTCATATCGTCCAACCAATCAGATGACGCCAGCATTGTTACGTCACAGCCAGCAGAACGCGATGACGTCTCGATGACGTCGCAAGTCTCCTGGACACCGGAAGTTGCAGGCATCGACGAAATCGATTACGAGAACGAGCAGGTGACGTCATTCGACGCTGAGAATCCGAGTAATCCTACGTCTGCGTCGTACGATGAAAAAGGGGCCTTAAACGAACAGACCAAAGCGACATCTATCCTGACAAGTAAATGCGCCTTATTTCACTAAACTTTGTTTCTTCTAAAATTAATGAAGAATATTTAATAAAGAATAATAGACTTACTTACTTCCTCGCATTGTCTCTTTTTTCTTTGGATGAACACTTTGAAATGTTTTTTATGGCTTTTAATATTATTTTTAATTTTTAAAGCATGCTTTGATTCTCCATTTTCTTTTTCTTTTTCTTTTCATCTTTCGTTGTATGTGATTGTCGGATAATTTTGTTTATATATTTATACAGAATTTTTCGTGTTGTTTCATTTTGTGTGTTAAGTAAACATATTCAACTCATTCTATCTAACTTTAAACCTATTTCTTATAAAGGAATTTCCATTTTGTCTTTGATTTAAGAAGCCACTTATAAGGTCCCTTAGGTAAAGCACATTTTGACAATGCGATCCATCACATTATTATTATTTTTTACATTGTGGACCCGACTGCCAGGACTCGAATCACATTCTTAGAGGTTAAAAGCCAACACGATCTCCGCTAGGCCATCTCGCCATCTGGCGAGCTCTGTTATAACGATAGCCTACAATGTTCCGTATATGGCCGAGAAGTTGCACCATCTAACGAATAACATGAAAACAATTATGGCAGTGGCTTTTATGGACATTTAATTTAGCTAAGCAGAGACTGAAAGGTGTGGAATGGAGCCGGGAACGGGACTTACGGGAGGGCAAGTGCTTCCGGGGTCGGAAAGAGAAGAAGTATTGTAGGCAGGGATCAAGCGGGAAGGAGAGAGACAAGAGAGAGTGAGGATAGGGAGAACGGAGGAAGAAACAGAGATTTTCTGAATGAGCGTTTAGCTAAATTATCCTGGCATAAGTAATCGTAATCGTAATCTCGAGATTTCTCCAGAGCCCATAAAGCAGAGTCGCGGTTACAAGCTTATTCACAGGTGCTTAGTCAAAACAAAATCGATAGGCAGTTAAATCAGTCAACGGTCAGGATCCAAATGGTCAGGCATGCTGACAATCAGAAGGCTAAGGTCCCTTACTTTAATACTTTTAGAATTTAAATGGAGAGGTAGGCTAGGTAAGTGAAAGAGAAGGAATCAGGATAGGATTTGAGAAGGAGAGGTGCTTTCAGTTTTGAGTGAAAGATCTGTGGAGAGATAGCAAGAGGTGAGGATTTCGTGAGGATGGATCAGATAAGCAGAAATAGTCACTGTGCACGAAAAAGCAAGAGAAATCGAGTCTTGTAGGCCCTATAAAGAAACAACTTTCAGTCAGTTCACGATCCTCATGTGATCTAGTCGTTAATAATCTGGAGTGACAGTCTGCACTATAAGTATAAAATACCTTGCGACATTAGTTATAAATTATTAGGTCACTGTGCCTAATAAGGCCCGGGGTGGCAATAAGGCCCACGCACTTAAAATTCAAATATCTCCGAATCTATTCACCAGATGTCGCCAGAATTTTATATCGTTGACGGGTCTTCACCTGTGAATTACTGTAGTTCAGTGGTTCCCAAGCTCTTTTGATGGAGGGCAAAGTCTTACTTTTAAAATATCATGGCGGGCCACAGCGCTCGTGAATAAGCTGGTGCCCTGCGCTTGGCTTTCGAGTGGCGCTTTAGAAGTTTGGAGATTACGATTACGATTACGATCTGAGGAGCCGTCCTCAGTTTCAGTGGCGTAATTAGGGGTTCGCTCGCCCGGGGCAAGAATTTCCTAAAAAAATTTCTTACTTCCGCCAAAATTTCTGATGACCTTTCTTTTCCGTCTTTTTCATGAACAAATTCGTCAGAAGCCTCATTTTGCACCCCCTCTCCCCGCGCCCCATGCAAAACTCATGTATAATAGTTACTTTTTACTTTTTTCCACTATTTCTTTTAAAAAAAATTGTCAGACGCCTAAATCAAGAAAACAAGGTAATTTAATTTTTTTCAAAATTTGTGAGTGACTGTCGCGGGCCACATTCAAAGAATTGGCGGGCCACTTTTGGCCCGCGGGCCACGGTTTGGGAACCACTGCTGTAGTTGATCATGGGTTTTCTTTTCGGCGACATCTTTGAATTAAAAATATGGCAAGATTTTTGCGATAATTTATTTTGCAATTTTCTTATTTTCGGTTGTGTTAATATCGTAATTAACCCTCAGTCTGCGTATTGCATGCATGTTGCTATGATAATATATGTAAACAGCGGATATTGGCAAGACTATGTAGACTGAAAAACTTAATTATGCACTTTAGAATTACCCGGATATTGGTCGAAGTGTTCATGGCGTGCTGGTGAGGGTAACAAGGCCCACCTTTCTGTGGGTAATAACCCAGCAAACACGACCGCACGGGTCCCGTGTGTGTTTTATCCGGTTTATCCGGTACGGTTTTCTGACGGTTTTTGTCAACGGTTTGCGTACGGGAACCGTCTGGTGTAACCCCGAGTCGTAGCGCCTTCTAGCGGTATTCGTATTCTACCGCCATTTTGTAAGCGATAGTTGAATGCGTAAGATATCGATTTGTTTGTGTGAAAAGTAAGATTATGCTATTATTTATTATACTAATGAACCAATATCTATATATCTACAGTCGTAGTTTACGTTGCTAAATTATTTGATATTGTCACTTTAAAATGGAAGCTGGATTGATGAAAGAAATTGTTTCCCTTAAATGGAAGTGGGATTGATGAAAACATTCCTGTGTTCAAAATTGAAGTTGGATTCATCGAAATAATTTTTCCCGTAAATAGAAGCTGGATGGATGAAATTAAGTTTTCGATTCAATAGAAGCGGGATTGATGAAAATAATTGTTTCCGTAATTTTAAGCTGGATCCATGAGAATATATCTTTGTTTAAATAAAACTTCCATTGATGAAAAATATTTCTTTCGTCAAATAGAAGTTAGATTGATAAAAGTAATTTTTTCAAATTAAATGGAAGTTGGACTGATGAAAAAAATTCTTGACGAAATGGAAGCTGGATTGATGATAGTTAACATGCACATAGGTACACTGCTTACTTACCAACGTCAAGTACGGCATTGAAGACATTAATATAATTTAGCAACGTAAACTACGACTTTACCCCAATATCTATATATCTACAGTTTATGCAGAGGCTGCATCTAATTTGTGGTCAGGATACGTATAGTCGCGACGGAGATTGGGTTAGGATTATGGACTGAACGTGTTAGGGTTAGCGTGTAACACAGGGATGGCGAACTTCTAGCACGCGTGCCCAATGTGGCACTCAAATTTGTTGGACACGGAATTTGGAGCGTCCCCCAAAAGTTCAAACTTAGAAATAGAAAATCACTGTAGGAATTCACATTTTCTTGTATAAAGGACTTTATTGTAACACCAATCTAAAACCATCTTTGAAATAAATGTCTTTTCATTCATTTTTTAAAATTACGTTTTGTCAGTTACAAGTTACAACCTGCATGAGAAAAACAATTATAGACTGCAAAATTCCGAGGGCACGCGACAGTATTTTTAAAAATGTTTTAGTTGTATTTTGACACGCACCTTTAAAAAAGGTTCGCCATCCATGGTATAATATGTACCTGCTTCCGACTGGTTCCTGCATTGCCTGTACGTGTTTCCGTCAGTGTTTAGGGCGACCCTTTATATGAAATTTTTATGTTTTTTAAGATAACGGCCATAGTACAATAAATGCATTTTGCCAGCTACCGTGCCAATCCATGTCAAATTCTTTTAAAACCCCCTATTTGTTATGCATCATTAGTCTTTACTTTTGCATATCAGTCATTTAAGTTTTGTGTGTTTTGTTGTATTTGCAGGTGACGTGATTAATTTCTGGCCAGTTTTATGCAAAAGAAAACGTTTATTTACTAGTAAAAAGTAATTGTTTTGCTAGACTACTCTTGGCTAAAAGTTGTGGCTTATAATTTTTAAAATAATTAATAAAATATTTAAATCTATACAGCATTTAATTTTAAAAACATTACTAAGGATTCTGTATGGTCTGGTATGGGAGGAGGTCCATGGGGTGACGCCATGAGTTCCCCACTGCAGCATACAATAATCTTAAATTTTTTTTAAAAACTGACTAAATTTTAACTGTGCAGGAATGCTGCACTATTTCGTAACAAATGTAGGTCAATCTTAGTTGAACATAACTTTAATTATGAAGTAATCATATAAATACATGATCATAATCATAAATACATGATCACGTAATGATAAGTCATTCTGTGTGTTTTGTTTGCTGATCAGAACACAAAAGCCTGTACACAGCTCCTTGTCAAGCGATGAAGAGGATGCCTCAAAGGAGCTATGATACACAGATCGACCAAAGTATGAACTTTTATTATTCTCGTTATTTATAATAATATTATCATTACTTGCAGTCAACAGAGTAAGTTATGTTTCTTGATGTCAGCAAGTATCATCCAGTTTTATTTGATATCAGTCAACACATAATTATGTCTTGTGCTAAAATGCATTGATGATTAAGAATTAATTAGCTATCTTTAGTGGCAATACATTTGATTTGTTATAAAGAATAATTGTGTTGCTTCGTTTCTATAAGTTTTCAATGATTCAGTAGTTGTATGATCATATCGTGAATGTGTAAGTAAATTATCAAATTGTTGTTACTGCTGTTTGCCACAGATGATAAGCTGATATTAAGTCTGTTAAGTGTGTTGACACATAGTACCAATAAAGAGTGAATTAGCCTATTAATTCATAAATGATAAATATCAATTTAGGGTGCTAACACTGAAGAATGCCAAAGGTGTTTTGCATTGTGATCAAAAGTGTCAACACAATTTTGTGTTACAGCTAATCACTTACTGATAATACATACATGTTACTGTGGAATTTGTATATCACCAACGTCACAAGTGAATCGGAGGTGATTTGCTTGACAACAAAATTTACTTATTTGTTTTTGGAGATATCTCATTTGGGTCTTATTTAGATCTTGCACAGTGCTGCTTAATATCCCTATGCATATTACAATGTGTTTTGAAGATTGTTTTGGTCACCGTATTGTTCATAAATGAAGTATGATGGTTATCTGTGTAGACTTGATTTTGTAGGTGGCGATCTGGATAGCAGACTGATCTGATGATAAAGATATTGGCCAGTCTGGAGGACCTGCAACAAACTCAGAAACTACATTCATCTATGCTGCTGTCGATTTCAAGGCAACTGAATGCAGCAGGTGGACTTGTGGCAATGGAGCTGCCTGAGGGCGTGCAATTTCCCATCGAAACTGAGGATCTGACGAGCGTGGAGGACAAGGTGCTTGACACTTCAACGATAAAAGTATTGGTGAGTCATTTTACTGTTTAAATGGTTTTTAAAGCCTCTTGTATGATTCGCTGTTAATTTCTGGGCATGCAGTTTTTATCTTCCTGTTTATAGGTTGTATTAAATTCTGTTTCTTTGTGTCCATAAAGTTAGATGATGTGTACAGGGCTGCCGTCAGAAATTCCGGGCCCCTAGGCAGAGCAGTCACGGGCCCTAACTATCCTTTGACTTTATGAGAAATTTAAAAAAAAACTAATAATAATAGTGCGGGTACAACCCTACAAAATTATATTTAGATATGCAACTATTGTAGTTAAGTGTCCGTAATATTATATTTTAAGAGGCATAAATCATAAACTTTGTATAAATGATTATAATGTTTTTCATACGTTGATTGCTGGGCCCAGCCCGGGCCCCTAAAAGTCGCCGGGCCCCTGGGTTTTTGCCTCCCCCCTCTCGGCAGGCCTGGATGTGTACATAAGTTATTTGTGTTGATGGCAAATATTTATAAAGAAAAATATCGACATTTAAGTTAAAGACCAGCATGTTTATAAATTTTTTGTCAAATTGCAATATATGAAGACTTTTCAATGTCTCTTGTTAGGATAGAACTGCTTTGATTTGCTTCTTCTTTTTAATTGTTTAGATACAAGTACTCGTGAATAATGATGGGGACTATTTATGCTTGTCTCAAATAAAAAATTCAATATTCTGCCAACCGTGCTTTATTTAGTGCTAAACCTTTAAAACCATATTGCATTTTTGAGGCTAAGAGAGAGTCGAGATTGTTTTGACTTTTCTGAACTCGAACATTGTAAATTAGACAATCCAGGCAGTGTCTGTAAATATTGCCATTTAATATTAGACAGAAATGTTGGAATAATATCATTTTACAATACAAATCCGAGCACGTCAAATTATTGTTCTTTGTAACTTGTTATTTTTAATCTAAATGTTTCATATTTGAAAATTCAGGTGCTGTAAAGCAAAATATTGCTACCAAGGACAGTATGAAGAAACTGGTTGTGGACGAGTTGGCTGTGTGGTTTGGTAACGCTAGGGATCGTAGCACTGGAGGTCACCGGCTGTTGAAATCGGTACAATTCAAAGAGACCAAGTCGGAGTCAATCACCACCGATCAGAAGTTGACCAATACTGCTGATGACATTGTTGACAAAAAATTTAATGATATTGCAGAGCAGACTGATTATTTTTCCTTTATTAAATTGATGTGTCATTTAAAGCTATTGTTGATTATTTATTGTTTTCAGTGTTGTATGTAATTCAATCATAATTGCAATTACATGCTTGTACATGTATTTGAATTACAATTACTTGATTGTGTAGGAATTAAGTTACAATTATATTTTGATTGTAATTTAATTACCAATTAATTTTCAATTATTACTCTAAAATTTGCAAATGATTTAGATTTTTTCTATAACTTTTAATTTACTCTCTTTTTAAAACTGAAACATCCAGTCAATTAAAGGGGTGGCCCTGCTCAACCCGGCAGGCTGGCATTGTTGCCGACTTTATCAAAGTAATTCGTAATTTACACTTCAGATTACATGAATATTGTAATTGAATTACAATTACTGGACTTAAAAAGTAATTCAATTACAATTACAGAAATTGTAATTCAATTACATGTATTTCAATTACTGAACAACCTGATTGCTTTAGCTATTTAGCACAGCTTACTGTACTATGTAGCTAAAGCAATCACTGCATTTCAGTAATTGAAATACATGTAATTGAATTACAATTTCTGTAATTGTAATTGAATTACTTTTTAAGTCCAGTAATTGTAATTCAATTACAATATTCATGTAATTTGAAGTGTAATGAACTGTAAAATGCATACTGGAATAGAATGGAATAGAACTGGAATCACTTTTGAGTCATCTGGGAATGAACTGGGATGCCCGGCGGGCTATCCCGTATGGGTCCCGTCTCAAAACCGCGGACAAAAACCGCCGGTATCCCGCCGGGTATCCCGTCCGGTTCCCGTATGACAACCCGTATGGGAACCGTCTGGTTCCCGTGTGACTGTGTTGGGTAATAAGGCCCTATGCATTGTGTGCAGACAGTATACACAGTTGAGCATGACGAAATATGGACAGTGCGGACAGTTGTTATATGATGAATGTATTGGTTTATATTCAGTAGTAGAAGCAGAAACATTCGTTTGCCCATAGTGTGGCGAATAATAAAATAATAAAATAATAATTTCAGGAAAAAGCCTGAATTAATGACTACACATTTTCATCACATTTATTTTATTCCGGAAGGCTATAATCAATCAATAGCTGTCCATCTCATAAGAAACAGTGTCAATTTCATGTTTTACACTGTAAAGCGGACATTTAAACGACGACAAAAGACACTTTTAAGTTGGGCCTTATTACATGCGGTGCTCGGTAATAAGGCCCACATGATGCCTTCTACAAAAAAATTATTTCCTACTATGTGGAATTTTATTTCATGAAAATAATTAATCCACTATGTAACTACTTCCATACACTCATCATATGACTATTTTCCATAGTTACAGTTCCATACCAGTAGCCGTTTTTTGGCAAAGTTCCTTAGGTGGGCCTTATTCGGCACAGTGACCTTTATCATTGTTATGAGCAGTGGTGTAGTGGGGAAACGTGGGGAACGCCGTTCCCCACTTTTTTCTCACACTATGCAAAATTCTTGCAAGATGGCACTTTTTGCTTACTTCAATATACAGGCGTTCCCCACACTTCATTTTTAGGACTACACTACTGGTTATGAGTCTAGTTAATAGATTTTAATGCTACCAATTTTCATTGCTGTAGATTCACACCTTGCGACATCTGGCGAATGGCGTCGAAGTTCATCGAACGCAACGGGTAGAAGACGATTATTTCAATCTTCTTTTAAACCTTCAAATTTCTTTTTCCAGCGAATTTTTTGCCAGAAAATGACGTGAACGTTCTTTTATCAGAAAAATGTTGCATTACACCATACATAAGTATCCGTTATTGCATTTAACATAGTGCTTCATGATGAGTACCTTTTAAAGCACAGTGAGGTTTATACAAAGTGGTGGCCTTTGGATGGCGTGTTAGGCCAACTCCGCCACTAGGATATGATCCCAAGAAAACGAAAGTTAAGCTAGTCTTAAACAGAAAAACCACCATGCGTGTTATATCGACTACATGTAAGTCTTTGGAACATGTAGGCGCGGCAGATAAAATCGTGCTATTTTCTCCACTCAAATATTATTGGTTAGTAAGTTCGTTTGGTAGGAACTCCGCCGCTGCCCATACGCTGGCAGTGCCAGTCCCAAGCCTGGATAGAGGTGGCGCTAGTCATCTTTGTTAGGACAGAGCGTTGTTAAACAGGAACTAACTATCATTCATGCGCTCGTTGTATTCATAGCATACATTGCATTCGTTCGTTCATTCATTCATTCATTCATTCATTCATTCATTCATTCATTTATATACCGCCTCTCCACTACGTAACTAATCATCAGCGTTATGTTGTTGGTTTTGCTGTTGATCAGGAATTCTCGTCATATCGTTGTGTGTTGGAGGAGTTCTGCTTCTTTTCGTTGTCTTTCTCACTCTCATCTCCATCATCAAGAGGTAAGAGACCACGTCTCAGGGAGGTATGACGCTTCTTCGAATCGCTCTAATCAGACACACAGACGGATAGATATCCATATAGACAGACAGACATACCGACAGACAGATAGACAGAGATATAGATAGAAGGATACAGGGACAGAGAGAGAGACACACACACACAAGAGAGAGAGAGAGAGAGAGAGAGTGACAGTGACAGTGACAGAGACAGACACAGAGACAGAGCGACAGGCAGACAGAGACAGACAGACAGATAGACAGAGAAACGTCGAAACACAGAGACCTGTTAAATCCGAGAACAGCTGTGGCCTTTGAAAGACGTCACCTGATTCCAATCACCGTCTAATTGTCTGCCATCCTTTGTAATCTCAAGTTAATCTTCGGCTTAATTCACGCGTCGTGAGGCGTCTCTCTCTCTCTCTCTCTCTCTGTACTCTCTCTCTGTCTCTCTCTCTCTCTCTCGTCGATTGCACGCTATTCCGTCCAAAGAAGAAGCAGCGGGGAGACTTCGTGCTTCAAGGCAGAACATAATCCGACGACCGATGTAGGTGGCTTTTAAGTACGATTTACCAGTAATTCCACACCAACCATGGAGTCTCCATTCCCAATGCTCGATCCATAGCACGCCATCACCAGTCTAGGTCTACTTTCTTATCTGTGGGTCTTATTTCTCATCTCTACGTCTTATTCCTGATTCCTGGATCTTATTTGTGATCTTTGGGTCTACTTTCTGATCGCTGAAGATATTCGAATAGCTGACCCCGGATTATTATATCCGGCAATTTCCGGTTATTTTCGGCTCTCGTCGGCTGCATTTGTTGATCGGCGGGTGACTGTTTTGATCGATGAAACGAGGGAAGAACAAGAGCAGAGTCGGGTGTCAACAATTCTGAGCGATGGGTGTCTCATGATGTTGACATTGTGGGGGTAATTGAGTTGGAAAATTGTAAACTGAGAATGGAGAAGTCTTCCTCTGATAGAAATACCCCCCACTGTAGGTAAATTTCCGTTGTAAGGCTATGATTAGTTGGGAGATATTCTGGACTGTGGACGCTGGTTCAGACATCCTGACTCTGCAGGTAAATTGTCACTCTGCGCAGGAGAGGATTTGTGTGGGGTCAGAGGAAGCTTTTCAAATGGTTCACAATGACCCATCGAAGGCTTTTTTTCCATACACAGGTTGCAATTTGTAGAGAGAAAGTGAAGCTACCTACTTAATAATAATAATACTAATAATAATAATAATAATAATAATAATAATAATAATAATAATAATAATAATAATAATAATAATAATAATAATAATAATAATAATAATAATAATAATAATAATAATACTACTCATAATACTAATACTAATAATAATAATAATAATGATGATGACGATGACGACGATGATGATGATAATAATAATAATCGTCGTCGTCATCACCGTTATGCATATAATTATGTATGTACGTTCGTGCGTATGTACAGTATGTATGTAGGTATGGATGTATGAATTTATGCATGTATGTCTGTATGTATGTATGTATGTATGCATGTATGCATGTATGTGTATGCATTCGTCGTGTGCAGACCTTCTTCCTGCTCCTCCTCCTCGTCGTCAAGAGCAACAGCCTCATCAATCCCCATGGCATGAGATAGAGACCACCGTAATGATGCACCTGAGGGATTTTCGATTGGCACCCTAGCGACTTTTTACCTGTCTCTTCACGTGGAATCAATTATGCGCTTGGCGATTCCGAAGGGTCTAATTATTACTCAGGAAAACAATATCCGTTCAAGGGGTTGTCTCTGCTTCGGCTCGATACACCGTATTAAACTAATTACCCTGTCTGTTCCTAGATGATCCCCATTGGGGGATACACGACCCCTTCCCTCATACTCTCCTCTGTCGCAAAGACACCGTTGGCTACCGTCTTAATGAGTCATCTTGGGGCCTGAAACTCTGACTATGTGATCAGCGGTCACTCCATTTCCTACCTATGTGGTGTTGAAACATATGCTAGGGTTTGCAAGACGACTGTCAACCGACAGGTCAGGGTTAAAATCCCCGTCTCAATTGCTAAGTATATTGATGATGATGATGGCGATGATGGTAGTTGTAGCAGTAGTAGTCTGTAGTAGCAAGCAGTAGCAGTAGTAGTAATAGCAAGTAATAGTAGTAGTAGCAGTAACAGTAGCAGCACTAGCAGTAGCAGTAGTAGTGGCAATAGTAGTAGTAGTAGTAATGATAGTAGTAGCAGTATAATAATAACAGTAGCAGTATGTAGTAAGTAGTAACATAGCTAGTATTAGTAGAAAGATAGATAATGTGCTTCTAGTAGTGTAGTAGTAGTAGCTAGTAGCAGTAGTAGTAGCTAGTAGCAGTAGCAGTAGTAGTAGTAGTAGTAATAGTAGTAGTAGTAACAACAATAATAACAAATAATAACCAAAGTGATAAAGTGATGCTAGGTATAGTGATAATAATGGTGTTCATTGCTCTTTTAGACTTGTACTGCTAAGCATAGTTGTTAAAAACGAAAAGAATAGAATAGGGAAAACGTCGTTTAAAAAAACAAAAAAGTTTAAAAAAGTGCGAAAAACGGAAATTGTGTGTTACATCTTTGCACTGCATTTTAAAATTAAAATCTTAAGGGATTGGTAAGGGGAGGGGATTGATATTGAATTTACCGACTACTTCGATCGCCATCTGAGCTCTTTCTCTTGTTAGTCATTATATGAAATCCTGATCGAAGGATTTTTTCGCCGTCTTAGGACGGTCAAACATAGGCCTATAGTAAAAATATAATTTTCTGTATCCGGAAAGTTTTAATCACCTGATAAAAATAGCAATAGCATAATAGCTTTAGGGACTGCTGTAACTACCTCGGGACAATAAATAAATAAATAATAGTCATAATAGGTCCTAGTTGTAAAACATACTCGCGGTGCATAAATTTATTTGTGTACTGAGAGTATTTACCTGGACCATGTAAAAAAATAAGAAATGAAGATTAAAAGTGCCAAAATAATTATGAAATAGTTTGAGGCAGTGGTAAATTTATCCTGTGAATCGAAAACTCGACGACACCTTTTAAACATTTCCCCCTAACGCTACATATAAGTCAACCATGGCCTGTCAATCGTAAGTTTTGTCTGATCTTTATATTAAACTACCAGTTTTTACCCGCGTTCGCCCGGGTTTTCCCAGGCGTAATATGTAACGGCTGCAAAAATAAAGGTATAAAGGCTTACTTAATTACTATATTTGACGATGGGCTTCAAATATTTGCCATCATGTCCATATGTCCATGCATCTGAACGGAAACGATATTTAGAGGTAGATAGTAGTTGCTTTGCCCGCAATTTTAATGGGTTGCCCCTACTCCATAATATTATAGGCTTATTATTGTCTCCCGGCTAAATAATTATAACAGACTGCTTCCGGTCGTTCTTTCTATAACCTATTTTCTATTATAGACGTAGGCTATTACTTGTTCCCCAGGCTAAATAATTATAATAGACGAAGTTCGGTCGTTTTTCTATAACCTATTTTCTATTATAGACGTAGGCTATTGTTCCTCTTCGTGGGCTAAATAATTTATAATAGACTGTTTTAGGTCGTTTTTCTATAACCTATTTTCTATTATTATAGACGTAGGGCTATTAATTGGTTCCCAGGCCAAATAATTATAATAGACTAAGCTCGGTCGTTTTTCTTGGCAACTCCATTTCTATTATAGACTGAAGGCTATTATTTGTTCCTCGGGGCTAAATAATTAGAGTAATAGACCAAGCTCCGGTCGTTTTCTATGGCGCAACTCATTTTCTATTATAGATTTTCAGGCTGGTTATTTGCTCCCTCGGCTAAATAATTATATTAGACTAAGCTCGGCCGTTTTTCTATAACCTATTTTCTGTCATTATAGACAATAGGCTATTACTTGTCTCTGGCCAGCCTAAATAATTATAATAGACCAAGCCTCGGTCAGCATCATGTAACTGAACGGCACAATGAG
>JACEVL010000376.1:1287043-1317506 GCA_020284085.1 Aporrectodea caliginosa | reverse complement strand
GAGTTATTGAAAGGGGTTATTGAAAGAGTTATTGAAAAGAGTTATTGAAAGAGTTATTGAAAAGAGTTATTGAAAAGAGTTATTGAAAAGGAGTTATTGAAAAGAGTTATTGAAAAGAGTTATTGAAAGAGTTATTGAAAAAGAGTTATTGAAAAGGAGTTATTGAAAAGAGTTATTGAAAGAGAGTTATTGAAAGAGTTATTGAAAAGAGTTAGTGAAAAGAGTTATTGAAAAGAGTTATTGAAAAGAGTTATTGAAAAGAGGGATTATTGAAAGAGTTATTGAAAAGAGTTATTGAAAGAGTTATTGAAAAAGAGTTATTGAAAGAGTTATTGAAAAGAGTTATTGAAAAGAGCTATTGAAAAGAGTTATTGAAAGAGTTAACAAGAAAAGAGTTATTGAAAAGATTTATTGAGAAAGAGTTATTGAAAAGAGTTATTGAAAAGAGTTATTGAAAGAGTTATTGAAGATTTATTGAAAAGAGTTATTGAAAGAGGAGTTATTGAAAAGAGTTATTGAAAAGAGTTATTGAAAAGAGTTATTGAAAAGAGTTATTTGAAAAGAGTTATTGAAAAGAGTTATTGAAAAGAGTTATTGAAAAGAGTTATTGAAAAGAGTTATTGAAAAGAGTTATTGAAAAAGAGTTGCTGAAAGAGTTATTGAAAAGAGTTATTGAAAAGATTTATTGAAAAGAGTTATTGAAAAGAGTTATTGAAAAAGAAGTTATTGAAAGAAGTTATTGAAAAGAGTTATTGAAAGAGTTATTGAAAAGAGTTATTGAAAGTTGAAAGGTTATTGAAAAAGGTTATTGAAAAGAGTTATTGAGAGTTATTTAAAAGAGTTATTGAAAAGAGTTATTGAAAAGAGTTGTTGAAAGGAGTTATTGAAAAGAGTTATTGAAAAGAGTTATTGAAAAAGTGAGTTATTGAAAAGAGTTATTGAAAAGAGTTATTGAAAAGAGTTATTGAAAGAGTTATTGAAAGAGGTTATTGAAAAGAGTTATTGAAAAGAGTTATTGAAAAGAGTTATTGAAAGGCGTTATTGAAAGAGTTATTGAAAGAGTTTATTGAAAAGAGTTATTGAAAAGAGTTATTATTGAAAGGGTTATTGAAAATAGTTATTGAAAAGAGTTATTTGAAAGAGTTATTGAAAAGAGTTATTGAAAAGAGTTATTGAAAAGAGTTATTGAAAGAGTTATTGAAAAGAGTTATTATTGAAAAGAGTTATTGAAAAGAGTTATTGAAAAGAGTTATTGAAAGGAGTTATTGAAAGGAGTTATTGAAGAGTTATTGAAAGAGTTATTGAAAGAGTTATTGAAAAGAGTTATTGAAAAAGAGTTATTGAAAAGAGTTATTGAAAAGAGTTATTGAAAGGAGTTATTGAAAAGCGTTATTGAGAAAGAGTTATTGAAAGGAGTTATTGAAAGAGTTATTGAAAAGAGTTATTCAAAGAGTTATTGAAAAGAGTTATTGAAAAGAGTTATTGAAAAGAGTTATTGAAAGAGTTATTGAAAAGAGTTATTGAAAAGAGTTATTGAAAAGAGTTATTGAAAAGAGTTATTGAAAAAGAGTTATTGAAAAGAGTTATTGAAAAGAGTTATTGAAAAGAGTTATTGAAAAAGAGTTATTGAAAAGAATTATTGAAAAGAGTTATTGAAAAGAGTTACTGAAAAAGAGTTATTGAAAAGAGTTATTGAAAAGGTTATTGAAAAGAGTTATTGAAAAGAGTTATTGAAAAAGAGTTATTGAAAAAGAGTTATTGAAAAGAGTTATTGAAAGAGTTATTGAAAAGAGTTATTGAAAGAGTTATTGAAAAAGAGTTATTGAAAGAGTTATTGAAAAGAGTTATTGAATAGAGTTATTGAAAAGAGTTATTGAAAAGAGTTATTGAAAAAGAGTTATTGAAAGAGTTATTGAAAAAGAGTTATTGAAAAAGAGTTATTGAAAAGAGTTATTGAAAGAGTTATTGAAAGGAGTTATTGAAAAGAGTTATTGAAAAAGAGTTATTAAAGAAAAAAGTTATTGAAAAGAGTTATTGAAAAAGAGTTATTGAAAGAGTTATTGAAAAAGAGTTATTGAAAAGAGTTATTGAAAACAGTTATTGAAAGAGTTATTGAAAAGAGAGTTATTGAAAAGAGTTATTGAAAGAGTTATTGAAAGAGTTATTGAAAGAATTATTGAAAAGAGTTATTGAAAAGAGTTATTGAAAAGAGTTATTGAAAACAGTTATTGAAAACAGTTATTGAAAAGAGTTATTGAAAAGAGTTATTGAAAAGAGTTATTGAAAAGAGTTATTGAAAAGAGTTATTGAAAATAGGGGATTATTGAAAAGAGTTATTGAAAAAGAGTTATTGAAAAGAGTCATTGAAAAGAGTTATTGAAAGGAGTTATTGAAAAGAGTTATTGAAAAGAGTTATTGAAAGAGTTATTGAAAACAGTTATTGAAAACAGTTATTGAAAAGAGTTATTGAAAAATTGAGTTATTGAAAGAGTTATTGAAAGAGTTATTGAAAAGAGCTATTGAAAGGAGTTATTGAAAAAAGTTATTGAAAAGAGTTATTGAAAGAGTTATTGAAAAGAGTTATTGAAAAGAGTTATTGAAAAGAGTTATTGAAAAAGAGTTATTGAAAAGAGTTATTGAAAGAGTTATTGAAAGAGTTATTGAAAGAGTTATTGAAAAGAGTTATTGAAAAGAGTTATTGAAAAGGGTTATTGAAAAGGGTTATTGAAAGAGTTATTGAAAAGAGTTATTGAAAAGAGTTATTGAAAAGAGTTATTGAAAAGAGTTATTGAAAAGAGTTATTGAAAAGAGTTATTGAAAGAGTTATTGAAAAGAGTTATTGAAAAGAGTTATTGAAAAGAGTTATTGAAAAGAAGTTATTGAAAAAAGTTATTGAAAGAGTTATTGAAAGAGTTATTGAAAAGAGCTATTAGAAAAGAGTTATTGAAAAAGGAGTTATTGAAAAGAGTTATTGAAAACAGTTAGAGAAAACAGTTATTGAAAGGAGTTATTTGAAAAGAGTTATTGAAAAGAGTTATTGTAAAGAGTTATTGAAAAGAGTTATTGAAAAGAGTCATTGAAAAAGAGTTATTGAAAAAGAGTTTTATTGAAAACAGTTATTGAAGAATGAGTTATTGAAAGAGTTATTGAAAAAGAGTTATTGAAAAAGAGTTATTGAAAAGAGTTATTGAAGAGTTATTGAAAAGAGTTATTGAAAGGAGTTATTGAAAGAGTTATTGAAAAGAGTTATTGAAAAGAGTTATTGAAAAGAGTTATTGAAAAAAGAGTTATTGAAAAGAGTTATTGAAAGAGTTATTGAAAAGAGTTATTGAAAGAGTTATTGAAAAGAGTTATTGAAAGAGTTATTGAAAGAGTTATTGAAAAGAGTTATTGAAAAGAGTTATTGAAAGAGTTATTGAAAAGAGTTATTGAAAAGAGTTATTGAAAAGGTTATTGAAAAGAGTTATTGAAAAGAGTTATTGAAAAGAGTTATTAGAAAGGTTATTGAAAAGAGTTATTGAAAAGAGTTATTGAAAAGAGTTATTGAAATGAGTTATTGAAAAGAGTTATTGACAAGAGTTATTGAAAAGAGTTATTGAAAGAGTTATTGAAAGACAATTATTGAAAAGAGTTATTGAAAAAGTTATTGAAAGAGTTATTGAAAGAGTTATTGAAAAGAGTTATTGAAAAGAGCTATTGAAAAGAGTTATAAAGACTTATTAAAGATTTATTTTTAATCATTCATTTCAATCAATCATTTCTATCAATAATTTCAATCATTCATTTCAAAAACGTTTTTCAATAACTCATTTCAATAAATCTTTTCAATAACTCTTTTCAGTAACTCTTTTCAATAACTCTTTTCAATAACTTTTTTCAATAACTCATTTCAAAAACTCATTTCAACAACTCATTTCAATAACTCTTTTAACTCTTTTCAATAACTCTTTTCAATAACTTTTCAATCACTCATTTCAATCACTCATTTTAATCACTCATTTGAATTACTCTTTTCAAAAACGCTTCAATAACTCTATTCAATAACTCTTTTCAATAACTCTTTTCAATAACTCTTTTCAATAACTCTTTTCAATAACTCTTTTCAGCAACTCTTTTCAGCAACTCATTTCAGCAACTCTTTTCAATTCCTCTTTTCAATAACTCTTTTATAACTCGCAAATAAGCAAGTATTCAACTAGTATTTTTTCGCGGGACAAAATTGTGACTCGAAAACCGAGTCAGCGAGTCAAATTCGAGTCCGGGCCTTCGAGTCCGAGTCCGAGTCGCGACAAGCCAAGTCCGAGTCCACAAAAATCGGTCTCGAGTCGGACTCGAGTCCTAGGCCGGACTCGAGTACTACATCACTGCCTAACCCACCTTAGGTTCGGCCGATGGTAGCGGCTGAACCCTGTTGGTATAGAGATGTTCTGCAGATGAGCACGTAGCCTAAAGCTTAGCTCAACTAAACAATGAAACCGAAGCTGGAGAAATTCTTGCCCCAGTACCTTTTACTAAAAGTCGGCGTCTCTGCACATATGCACATGCCGTGAAACGTTTCTGCAACAGGTGGATGAACTATAGATAATTAACTGCTATGGTTTCGATTCCGTGGCCTCATTCCTCGTAAAACAACTGACACGTCATCAAACAGATTGATTATCTTCCCTTGTTCCCGCCTCCTCTGTGTAAAAATGCCGAGGAGTGGTCGCATGTAATCGACCGTATATCTATAGCGCGTGCACTGCAACTGCAAGGAAGTCTCTTCGCAGCTGTGCTTGTCATTCTAGAAAACGGCGTTAGAATAATGATGCTAGTTAAAAGGTTCACTTACACTATACATCCATGAAGAGACCGCAGGTGTTACGACTGCGGTGCATTAGGCATTTGAGACGTGTTAACAGGTGGCTCACGTGCAGGTATTTAGAACTAATATCTTTAATGGACCTGTGCACTGTGCGTATAGAATGACATTTCCTGTACAACTAGGTCTGATTACAGGAAACATGTCTTTTCCTGCAGAGAGGCCTACCCGGTGTATACGTATCAGGCGATGGCGCATTACAGGAAAGCCGTACTTCCTACTCGCAGGAATAATAAAACGAAACAATGCACACAAATGTCTATATATTTAACCCTCAGGTTACCGAGGTTTTTTGTAACACGGACTACCAATGGGTGGTGGTGGTTACCACCCCCCTGGATTTCGGGTTTGTTTTACATATCTATGTAATGCATCAGTGGATTCAGCATTCATTTCTGAACAAAATGGTATATTTAGTTGTACATTATGTGAATGCACCTCGAAATTACATAAGTTTTAACAACGGAACCGACAATTAGCGATATTTTATATTATTTCGTACATTTTTACTTTTTGGACAAACAAATATAAGATTATGTGTGTTTTGAAACTGATCTATATATCCAAGAACATTTTAAACATAATGAGGCTTCATTTGTAACAATAACCTACAAACTAGTCCATAGTCTGTATTAGATACAGCAAAATCTAAAGGCAACATGAAACAAGACTTCACGTTATTGTTCACGGCAGTCAAATATGTCGGTGGTCCTTGCAGTTATTTCAAGTTACTTCGGTTATTTTGTGCGAATGCTTCCTGTAAACTGGCTTCTCACTTCATGCATCTTCAGTATCTGTTTCAGCTAATATAAGTTCTAAATCTGTAGCTGTCGACAAAAGTTTATGTAGAAATATCGGTTTACATTGTGATGCTGCATTCAGCCATTTTCACGTATTATTATTATTTATTTTTATCACTTCCAGTGTTCAAAAGACAAACAATTAGGCAAGCAAATGAAGCCCTACATTTCCTCTAACGAATGGTATATTTGTTTCTCTTATAGGAAGAAAATGTAATAAGCTATGGTCGAAAAACTAAGGGGGGTGGTATCCACCCCTGGTACCTCGGCTATATCGGGTATAACTTTTGAACGGCGTGAGATACCATCATGATGTTTACCTCAAAATGTGCCCAAATGAATCTGCTACAGCTACCTAAATTGAAAAAATTATATTCCATATGAAAAAAAATTTATGCATAAAAACGTATGGGGGGGGTTGGTAACCACCCCCATTGGTAGCTCGAGAGTTAACATAATTTAACATTAATGAATCGTGTCGACGGAATTTCTTTAACTGATTCTTGTGACCAGTGGCTGGAAAGGGTTCTAATAAAGATTTTACACGGTGTGTGAAAATGTTGCGCAATTGATAGCTGCTTTATGCTTCGAACGCGATTAAAGATAGAATAAACAAGCATGACCTTAATGTATAAACAACCCACATGAAAGCAGATATCGATGTTTCGAGTAAGTTTACTGCTGGAAACCGAGGTATAGTGATCTCTGCTGCTCACATACTCGCATAAAGACTGAACTCGTTGGTATATGAAAAATAATAACTGAAGTTTTATGGTTCAAATGAAGGTAAATTGATCTAAATGAATTCCTTGCTCGATGCTGCGGTTAAAAGATGTCGCCAGTAGTTTTTTGTTTTAAAAATATTCCTAAGTTTCCCAGCAACAATTCATTCATTCATTCATTCATTCATTCACTCCCATTCATTCATTCATTCAGATTATTTATAGAGCGCCCCTTGAAGAACCTACTCAGGAGCACTCCCGGACCAGCCACGACTAAAGAAAAAAGTGTTATGTGTATAGGACATGTGAGATCAATTTGACATATATATATGACATAGGCTACTAAGACCATGTGAGAATAATGTCATATGCTATTCACATGTTCTACGCATACGACAGCAATGTTGTTATTGCTTAAAAGTTACAGATGAAACTCACTTTAACCTGAAACTCGAATTCCAGTAAACGATCCAAAATGAATAATAAAATTTTTAAAATGTACCTTTAAGACAGCATCGCTAAATTATCAAATCTTCCTTTTGGAGCAGTAGGCAACGTTTGTGATCTAACGATGCAGCGCACATAACTCAAAAGCAAGCAAATAATTATAGGGTATTAATGAGTTTAAAAATTCTAGTGAAAAATGACAGAGAGGCACAAGTCAACGCAGGTACTCTATGAATCTTAACCAGGTACGTAGATTCTGAGTGGTTTGCGCGTATATATACATAGAATGCTTTTGCATTTGAAAATCCACCTGCTTCTGCATTATTTCCGCGTTCGAGATGCTTAGAATATAGGCTATATGTCAGTATTCGCTTCGATAGCCGTTCTCTTAATGTATAGGCACTATAGTCCAAGAGCATTAGATCAAAATGTGCTATAAGGTGGAAATAGCTCATAAGAAGCTGAATTTTCCAGGATCGGTCTAGGAATTTGAATAGAATAACATACTAAAAGTCTTCGAAAATCCCTCTGGATCTCTTTCAGAAATCCAAGATGGCGTACAAAATGACCGTCATTTTAAATCAGCAGTTAGAAGGTGGAAATAGTTCATAAGAAGCTGAATTTTGTTAGGCTAGGTCTAGGTATATGAGTAGAATAACATGCATCTATTCTTAACATGAACATATCGGTAGTAGTGGTTGCCCGAGCCACCACCGTGACAAGTGAGTCAGTGTCTGTACCAACGACAACAACTGGGAGCTCTTCTGACTCTGCAAAGATTCCGCCTCTTATGAACTATTTCCACCTTCTAACTAATGCTAATGGAAATGACGGCCATTTTGGATGCCATATTAGATTTCTGAAAGAGCTCCAGAGGGATTTTCGAGGACTTTTACTTTGTTACTCTACCAATGTTCCTAGACCTATCCTGAAAAATTCAGCTTCTTCTGAGTTATTTCCACCTTTTGACTAATGCTCCTGGCCTACTAGGCCCTATAGGCTGCTGCCACTCTTAATTCGAAGGTTGGCCGCCATATTTAATTATCTCTATCGCCAGCGACTCGAATGAAACCATGATTAATATTAAACTGACTGGTAGGCCCAAACTTCAGCAAAATGTAATATAGGAAAGCAATACTGAGTCACAGATACTGACAAGACGACACACAAAGCGTCATAGACGAACTCGCGAACAAACTCAAGTGGTGTCACTTTTTACTCATAACTGCTGAGACATTCTGTAAAGGAGTCGTGCACCAACAGCAACAGTTGTGAATTGTTCGTGCAAATATGCAAGTTATAGTTACACCACACACAGTGCAAGAGACGTTTTCAACCAACGTCTTTTCAATCGTGAATGTTTAGTTCTGTATGATAGCAATATTTAGCATCGTTATGAGTGTTCAACTGCGCCAAATAAAGAGCCAGTTACATACATACATAGCCTACATGCTAACATACATACTAAAATACTTAGGTATACGTGCATACACACATGCATTTATTGTAGCACACAGATATATACACGTGCACAAATATATACAAAATATACATATATATATATGCATAATTAATTAAGATAGATATAAATTATAGGATGGAAAAGTTGCAGAAAGGGATCCCTTCTTACTTTCTCCTTTTTATGTCTCCTCCAACTTTTAAGAAGAAGAGAAGACGAAGAAGATCAATCCCTTTGAGCTATAGTCTGGGAGATAGCCATGCGCATGAAGCGTTAGCTTCTTCATTTTCTTTGTCTCGGCACATGAAGGCGGGTGGCCAGTCATCTCCTTCGTCTTCTGATCTTCCCACAGTGTACGGTCAGTGTACTCATAGAAGCTGAATAGGCTAGGGGCGCAGTTGAAGCAGAAAGCTCGAAGAATGTGACTTTCTGCCCTAGCGGGGAGTTGAACCCCGACCTCTCGATTGACACTCCAGTTCGATGACCACTAGACTATCCGTCACCCCAACTTTTAAACGGATACTGAATAACAGGAAGCACCTCTCAGACTGAGAGCTACTTAACACTTTCACGACAATCTGCATTGGTTTCCCAGTCGCCTTTAGTATACTCTCCTCTTTAAAGTGTAAATACGTTCCACCTGCACCAAGCGCTGAGCAACCATGCAGTTGAGTCCTCCAGTTAGTAATCTGGAACAATTCTCAGGAGAGCATTACCTTCGAGAAGACAGTTTCATCTAGAATGTGAATTAATGATTCATAGGCTACCCTAAAGCCCTTTCATGTACTAATGGAAACTAAGTAGCCAATAAATAAATAAAACATGCTAATAATGGCGTTTCGTTAAAGCGTTTAATTTATTCAGTCATATGCGTGTTTTCTTCAGTCAGTTAGTTAATGTAATGTTTACTGTCTATCAGCATGGTGTTCCATTATCATAATGTAAGGGGTTCAGTTCCTGTTAATTTCCGGGCTCTTTTGCTAATGCGTTTATTCCGAATAGTCATGACTACAGTTAGTTTCCAAACTTCTCTTCCGTCTTCTTGTCTTCCTCCTAATGTTTGCGTCTCTCTTAATGTTTGCGTCTCTCCCTCGCAGTGTCTTGCACTCAGTTCCTCTCGCCTACTTTCTGTTAACATCTCAGTCTGTCTTCGTGTCGTTTCCTGTCCTGCTCTCTTACCTGCTGTCTGTATCTCTGTCTTTATCTGCCTCTATCTGTTCTTCGCTATAGCACAAGAGGCTGTCGAATTGCAATTTGTCCATATTGCTAAGAGAGAGAAAATCTAAGTCTTAAGCTTGAAATAATGACCGCATTATCTCAGTGCTTAAACCAAGACACTTGCCTCTGACAAAGATTAAATATTTGTTGCTATAGTTACGTGACTCGCCTGTGAGGTAGATTGGATGCGATCAACCTAATTAGGTTATATATAAACCGAGCATGTTCTCTAATCACTGTGTCGTTCCCTGGCGCGTTTACCTATCCAACTCTGGTAAATGTCGGAAGAAGAGGCACTGTAAATAGTTTATAAAGTTCCTTTGTGCCTGACGGCGATGATTTCCTTCTTTGACTGTGCAACTATTGGGCTAAGCTTCCCTTCCCTCCTGAAGCACCAAGTATAATATGCCATCCTGCCATTGCTGCCTTCTTAATGATGTTTTCTTTATGTCTTCTCTTAGACTTCTCAAGCGGATAAGCTTCTTTAACCTATACATAAACCCAACTTAAAAACAGTACCGATATGCCCTGCTTTCAGTTTCTCTGCGCTTCTCTACATATTGAGACAAAAGGATGTTGCATCATTAGATCCGCATTTAGATTACCTGTCAAGCTCCATTAGTCTTCTTTGACCTTTTCATGACCGAGTCTTTGGCATTTGGGATTGCTTATATACGCCTTTGATTCAATTTGCTGATTCTGCCAAGAAACAAGTCATCGAAGGACACGCGTTGAACGAAAGAACGAAGGGATGATTCAGTTACGAACCGAATTGCAGACAGACAGACAGTCCATGTATAATATATGTATATATGTATGTATGTATATATATGTATGTATGTATGTAATTTATGATGTCTGTATGTGTATGTAACAAGTCATCGAAGGACACGCGTTGAACGAAAGAACGAAGGGATGATTCAGTACATATACGAACATACATTGCAGACAGACAGACAGTACATATACATACATACATACATACATACATACATACATACATACATACATACATACATACATACATACATACATATACATACATACATACATACATACATACATACATACATACATATATACATACATACATACATACATACATACATACATACATACATACATACATACATACATACATACATACATACATACATATATCGAAGACTGCGACATATACATGCAGTATGCTTAGTCAAAATGCGATGATGATCAACAGACTGTGACACATAGTAAGAGTGTGTTAGGTCAAAATACGATTGTAATAATAATAATAATCTTCGTTTAATAGTTTCAAACTGACAAGTACGCAGTATGATTACAATTTATAGTATGAACGGATGATCACAAGTTATTGCAGGAGTCGAATTTAGCTGTTTGGCAGCCATGCAAGGCGCCCATCACGTCCTACTGCTCATTTCTTCAACGCCATCTGGCGAATGAAACGGCTGACTCGACCTTAGGGATCGCTTCCCTCGTGCGTTGCCTCTTCGTCCCACAATTTTAGTTACCATTACCCTAAACCTCCTCCCTTATTACGATCAATAGATTGTAACATATAGTAATAGTATGTGTGGTCAAAATTACTGCGTGCATGTTTCGTCTACGGGTCTCTCAGAAGTCCCAGACACTCTTAAGTACGTATGCAATGAACCCCTTTATCTGTGGTTGAAGATACATCACAAGTTGCATTCAATACAGGAATTACTGTACTCTATTACGAGAGATAGCTGCAGTTAACCATCAACAGCTAACATCAACAACAGCTAACAACCATAACTGGTTTCGCCTCTGAGTAGGTTTCTTGAAGAGGCGCTATATAAATTCTCGGAATGAACTGTATATCGGTAGTTGTTGCTCGTGTTGCTTGTGGAGTCGACGGAGAGAACAACGGCCTCAGAGGAGATAAGCAACGTGACTGGATGGACGGCCATAAACAACCTCAGGCTAAATACAGTCCCGTGAGATGCTTGTTGCGAGGACTAGTTGTGCTGAGCTGCGTTGGAAGATGTGCTCCGTGTCGATTCGATGCACATTCTCGGAGTCACCCTCGGGAGATATCTTGGCATTACGGACACGTGGATGAGATCATCGAGGCCTGCTCTGGCTCCCTGCACGCGTCATCAGCCGATCGCAACAGACTAGAACGGTTTGGGGCTCGGAAGGGCCACGCCGCGCCAGAGTTACCTTCCGCCCGGAACCCCTACCTTAGAGGAGCGAGTATCTTCAGCCGAGGATCGCCTCCTCTAGTCCATCATCTGGAACGAGATGCACGTCCTACGCCACTTCTTTTCACCGCTTGTTCGGTGACACTATGCCCTCTGCCTCCGCGCAGACGACTTCGAACTTCCGCCAAAAGAGGCAAAGAATTATATACCTAGAGTTCTATATAAAAGTACTCTCAAGCCACCCGTTGAATCCAAATCTCAATAATTTCAACATTTATTTATTCTTATTTCTTCATAGTAGCTCTTGTGCGATGTTAGCTGTGATGCGGTGTGCCTTCCAGCACTGATTTTAATAAAAAAAACGAATATAATATTATCATCATGTTTTTGTCGTATAATGCGTACATCAGTTAATGGAAAAATTGCGTTTGTTTTGTAATCGAACCGGGCCAGTGTCTTCAATCTTCACTTGTAAAGAGAGAGGTTTTCAGGCGCTGGCGGAACTGGTGAAAAGAAATAGAAAAAGGTCGGCCCTGAGGGATTGAGACATGCGTTTTACTAAGGAGACATGCAGTTAAGTTAGATTTAGCTTCAAAATAGATTAATTTCAGACAAGGATACAACAATATATTTACGATAAGGCGATGTAATATAATGTAAACACACAGTTACATAGCGCACACTGAAAGGCGATGCATTTGAGTCCAACACCAGATACATGTATATATATATATCGAGCCAACAAGTAAATAAATTAACTAGGCCTATATATTCTTCAGCAATTCTCTTGAACAGTTGATTGTGCGAATCATCGTCAACCTGCATTCTCTGATTTTAAGTGAACCGATTTACGAAGGAATTGGTCGACGAGTTTTCGTTTCAGTGGCCGTCTCACTGGTATATAAAGTATCGACCACAGTTCATAAAAAGGACAATGAAAGCTATGGAAGTCACAATACTATAGATACAGGTCAATCGCGGGCTGTAGACTTCCTTTGACTTTCATAGAAGATATCGTTAGCTTCACCTTTATAGTACTGGACTTGATTGTGTCTGTCTATGACAAGTCAGGTCGCGCCATGTCGGCTTCCTAACTTGTTCATTTTGACAAATATACGAGGTAAGAATCACACGAAGTTAGGCCTATAGAGCGCCGTCGGATAAGCGCATCCTCCCAATGCTTAAAACTTTGATGCGACTCAATCAGACATTTGACAGCCAGCTGAGGATAGTTTCATTAGCAAGTGCACTGCGTACATCTTTAAGAATAGGCCTACTTGTTATATCGGAGTTGGCATGGTGACAGAATATTGTTAACGCGTTGGCCTTTAAGCTTTTCGGTCATTGTTCGAATCGATTCCCTTGTAAGCTACTGTATGTGCGAGAGAAATTGTCGCTTCATCGCGCCATGTGAAACTTTTGTGGCCATTGTCTAAGATACGAGTACATGTCCACGTAAGTTTCGAACAGTTCTGATGGAGTTACAAAGGTCAAGTATTGCTGAAAGATGGTTCTAGAGGTTCTTCCACACATTAGTTAAGTATCCTTGAAAACGAAAATGGTTGAGCGATGGACAGATTAAGCATTATCTTTCGTTCTGCAATAGTAAAGCACGGTAGTAATCGGCGAACTGGGCCGGGCGAAGAAGAAGTTCTCTGTTCATCGTCTGGTCTAGATCTTGGTGACCATTGTGAAACTATTGGACGACAAGTTCTTGCGTAGACCGACGTTAGTGCAGGCGCTGTTCCGACGTCTGTTATTGATCTCAGAATGCATTCTTCTACAGCGAAACACGTCTCGAAACTCTGTGTAACGCAAATACATACACGTATATCTTAATTTTTGAAATTGGCAAGTGACATGAAGAAATACGTCATGTGGCAAGAAGAAATACGTCATGTGACAAGATGAAATACCTAAAGTGCCATGGTTTAAACTTTCAACAACTGCTACCTTAAAGACTGCAGAAAAATTTGTCATAGTCTATAACACTACCAGTATTTCGTCTAACAGTGAACGAGTCCGATTTATATAAGGTTTAAATGTTGCCAGCCTTATGGAAACCCTCACAATGCAAAAATGCTTCAATTATCCTCGGCCTGTGCTATAACGTTTAGGCTATGACCCTATCGCTCTTGCACTTCTCTCTTGGCATAGTAATCTCTTTACGCCACGAAATAAGCAAACGTGTTAATACCTTAACTTTGAATTACATCGGATTTCTTATAATTCTGGCTCAAATTTGTTAACCGATCATTCTGTATTCCACTTCAATAGTTAAGCTCATATTCAAACAGCGATACCTCTCCTTATGCGCCCATGTGACATAACTAGGCCTACTGAAAAGAGTCGTACAGCAGACTAGTGCAAGAGAGGGAATGAGGCAGGCTATGCGGGGAACAAAGGGCGAAGAGATGCTCAGTTCAAGGGATGGATCAATGCAGAAGCACGAGACGCCGAAGGGCAAGTCAAGGACTTGTGAGCCCTTGGGCAGATGAACTCAGACAGACAGTAGGAGTGAGCAACACATGGGAGAGAACAGACGGGAACCAGACCACAAGAGGGCAGGCTAGAACATTGAATGACCCTCAGGACAGACCAACATTCTGAGAGAAACAATTACCACGGGATGAGCTCTGAAAAGCCCATTGTATCAGTTTTCTAAGTCATTGCTAAAAGTTTATTTACTCACTTACTTATGTCCTTACTCACTTACTTATTCATGTCTTCTTTACTCACTTACTTCCTTGCATATAATCATATATGCAAAACGTGTTTTCCAGGTTCGCTGTTTTTCGCGACCTTTAATTGCACACGTTTTCATTACAACGAAAAAGCAGAATGTCAGCCAGCCATCGTAAGACGTTGACGTCAAACGAGAAATTGACACTCTATGCGCGGGTAACATAGCAGGTGCGCGTGACGAAAGAGCAAATATTTCAAGACCTTGTCAAAAGAATGACTAGTTATTGTAAACAAATTCGTCCAATTAGCCAAATTAAAGTAGGCGTAGGTCTTTTCCAGGGCTGCGTCTATTGATTAAGCGTGCAGGATTGTCAACCGAGAGATCGGGCGTTCAACTCTCCGGAAGTTTCGAGATTTCTGCTTCACCTGCACTCCAGCCAACTACGCTGACCGACCACTGTCGGTGGGAAGATGAGACGGCGAAAGAGAGAGAGGACTGACCACCGGCCCTCATAAGGAGAGGCTAAGAAAATAAAGTCGCTAACAGTCCTCTCGGGGTTAGCTTAAGAGACTCTTCTTCTTCTTCTTCTTCTTCTTCTTCTTCTTCTTCTTCTTTCTTCTTCTTCTTCTTCTTCTTCTTCTTCTTCTTCTTCTTCTTCTTTCTTCTTCTTCTTCTTCTTCTTCTTCTTCTTCTTCCTTCTTCTTCTTCTTCTTCTTTCTTCTTCTTCTTCTCTTCTTTCTTCTTCTTCTTCTTCTCCTTTACTTCTTTCTTCTTCTGCTGCTGCTGCTGCTGCTGCTCCTCCTCCTCCTCCTTCCTCCTACTCCTCTACTACCTCTTCTACTACTACTACCTCTACTACCACTACCACCACTTCCACTACCACTACCACTACCACTACCACTACCACTACTTCTACCACTACCACTACCACTACCACTACCACTACCACTACCACTACCACTACCACTACCACTACTACTACCACTACTACTACTACTACTACTACTACTACTACTACTACTACTACTACTTCTTCTTCTTCTTCTTCTTCTTCTTCTTCTTCTTCTTCTTCTTCTTCTTCTTCTTCTTCTTCTTCTTTCTTTCGCATTTTTCTTCCTCTTCTAAATACTATAATTCATCATAATCTAAAACAATAGATCTATTATTTCTCGAAGACTCACCTCGTCTGAAGGTTTCATTAAATCCGGTGTAGATGATTGGATTGAAAGCGCTATTTGAAAACGCAATGTAGTTGGCGAAGAAGTAGAAGTTATTGTACCAGTCGGGTAACTACAAACAATCAATTAGACTTTACAATGCAGCGCAGGTTTACAATCTTCCTGCCCTACTTAAGCCTACATAGAGGTTTACCCATTGCTACTATGTTTGGGTGTATATGCTTACCTGTTGACTTTGTCTTTATATAAGTCTGGCCTAAGTGCATGGGCGCCCACAGAAATGTGTGCAGGAAAGGGAGAAATGAAAACTGGGACACGTCAAAACGACCTCATGTGGGACAAACGTATTCGAATGCTAATTCCAGCAGGCGAACCATCGTGTCCCCATGTGCGGGCTCCCATGCCACGTAAACATTGCCAAAATTGTCTTTTTTACATCCGTAAATCTATTTCTATTTATTAAGATAACAATGTTATCGCATAATAGGCCCCTATGTCTGTTTGAAAGCTTTGATGCCTCAGAGGGAGCAGGTATTCAGATGCAACATTGTGTTATTAACTTTTTGACTTCCTCGTTGCATTTGTTTACTATTTCTCACAATGTTGTTACTCTGATCAAAGTTTCCAACTGAATATCAGTAAACTAGCATTTACTCTTTCGAGCTAGGACACACGGTGTAAAGGTTGCATGTCGTGGACGACTATACGAGCGGTCAACTCTGGTTTACATGACAATCGCTAGGTGGAGCCATCATTGCTGCATATTATCGTATTTGAAACACAAGCAGTCGTCGCTATGTACCTGTGCTAGGCTCTAATACGTGCAGTATACTACTACTACTTCTACTGCTACTGCGACTGCTGCTGTTGTTGCTGTTGTTGTTGTTGCTGCTGCTTCTGCTGCTGCTGCTGCTGCTGCTGCTGCTGCTGCTACTACTACTACTACTACTACTACTACTACTACTACTACTACTACTACACTACTATAACTAAACTATAAATAATAGAATACACCATGGTGACTCCTGTACTGCACTTGGTGTATGTTGTACCTCATGTGCCTCTATACTTGGTATATCTTGTGCCTCTATACTTGGTATATCTTGTGCCTCTATACTTGGTGCCTCTATACTTGGTATATCTTGTGCCTCTATACTTGGTATATCTTGTGCCTCTATACTTGGTATATCTTGTGCCTCTATACTTGGTATATCTTGTGCCTATATTGGTATATCTTGTGCCTCTATACTTGGTATATCTTGTGCCTCTATACTTGGTATATCTTGTGCCTCTATACTTGGTATATCTTGTGCCTCTATACTTGGTATATCTTGTGCCTCTATACTTGGTATATCTTGTACCTCTATACTTGGTATATCTTGTGCCTCTATACTTGGTATATCTTGTGCCTCTATACTTGGTATATCTTGTGCCTCTATACTTGGTATATCTTGTGCCTCTATACTTGGTATATCTTGTGCCTCTATACTTGGTATATCTTGTACCTCTATACTTGGTATATCTTGTACCTCTATACTTGTACCTCTTGGTGTATCTTGTACCTCTACTACTTGGTATATCTTGTACTATACTTGGTATATCTTGTACCTCTACTTACTTGGTATATCTTGTACCTCTACTTGGTATATCTTGTACCTCTCTATACTTGGTATATCTTGTACCTCTATACTTGGTGCTATCTTGTACCTCTGTACTACTTGGTATATCTTGTACCTCTTGTACTTGGTGCATCTTGTACCTCCACTTGGTGTATCTTGTACCTCTTGTACTTCCACTTGGTGTATCTTGTACCTCTTGTACCTCTTGTATGCTTGTACCTCTTGTACCTCCACTTGGTGTATCTTGTACCTCTTGTACCTCCACTTGGTATATCTTGTACCTCCACTTGGTGTATCTTGTACCTCTTGGTATATCTTGTACCTCCACTTGGTGTATCTTGTACCTCCTATTTGTATCAATTAATGCAGGGTCTCCACTTGGTGTATCTTGTACCTCTTGTACTTCCACTTGGTGTATCTTGTACCTCTTGTGCTTCCACTTGGTATCTCTGCACAACCCCTCTGACACGACGCAGCGCTCGTGAATAAGCTGGTGCCCAGCGCTACGTTTAAGTAGAGCTTTAGATATTTCGAGAATGCGATTATGCGACAGTGTTTGGAAAGAGTTGTTATTGTGATACTTTGTTAATTAGAATAAGGTGAATATAATGTCATGTGATTTTCATTTTAATTCGGTTTTCATTATTGTTGTGCTTCAAGGTGACGAATAAAATGACCAGTTGTGTTCTAAACAGATATCAGACAGTTCATATGAGTTGGTGGACAGCATCAGGCATTATAAATGCAATTAACGTTGTTTTGTACGAGATGAGCGACAGCAGAATATATTAGTTCGCAAAAGAATACTGAAGCATGAAATGAGAAAGAGGCCAGTTATCAGAAAACACGACACATGGAAGGCGAATGTCTGTCAGGAATTTTGAATGAAGGCATCGAAACGCCAAAGGATTGGTCAGCTATAATTATCTGTATTATTATACACAGATGATTAATTAGTAGGCGATGCATGGTGCAAGAAAACAGGATGGAAGTTAGAAAGAGATGGACAGCAATACATTAACAAAAATGAACGACAGAGGAATGAGATGAATACGAGCAAACGAGAGAAGGACAGAGACAATAGCTGCAGACAGGGAAAGAGAGTAGGACGGAGAAAAGTGTGAGAAAGAGTGTGTAGTGTTACCAGAATAGTTGTTGCTCATCAATCTAGTATTCTTGTTGACAACAGTGCGCTAAGTGATTTCCTTTCTTTGTTTTGTGTATCTTCTGGTTTTCACGGCGCATCTGAATCGTTGCACGCCCGTTCACAATGACTCCTTTCTTTCAAAGCTCATTCTCAGCAGAAATCTATTTACAGAACTTTCGTACTACATGACTACTATGTACTCTTAGTACTGTAACAGTAACTAATTACCAACTTGCTACGTTTACACTCACAGAGTCTCGGTATGTTCTAGGACTTAGAGATCTATGTAGTTTGTTTCTTGTCCCATACAGCCTCTCCTGAAAGTTCCTCCCCAATCATCGGCGATCGTCTTTGGAAGCCCCGTATCTCGAATTAGCTTGCTATATACATTCCTCTTGGGAGCGCCTCTGAGTAGTTCCCTTGAATAGGCGCTATATAAATTCAAGCAATGAATGAAAGTAATGAATTCCTCGTGTCTTACTGACCTCTGTTCCTGTTTACATTCTCTCTCTCTTCTCTCTATCTATCTAATTCTCTCTCTGCCTTTTCTCCAACATTCTTCTATTTGCAACCCAAAGCACGACAACCTTTTGTCGGTCTAATACCTTTCTTCGACCAAGTGCAGCTGCTACTGCTCTCCTCTACCTCGCATTCTTCTCTCCGCCTATCTGCCCTGATTGCATACGCCCGCCTTCTTGTCGCTGTATATGCATATATATATATATATATATATATATATATATATATATAGGCTTTCGTGTTTTTTAGCAATACCCTCCGTTTTACCCTTGACCTTTGTTTCCTTCGTAATCGTAATCGTAATCTCCAAACTTCTAAAGCGCCACTCGAAAGCCAAGCGCAGGGCACCAGCTTATTCACGAGCGCTGCGTCTAGTCAAAAGGGTTATCCGAGAGAGTAGTCCGAGGGAGGTCCGAGTCCGGTTTCCAGAGGATCAGAGGGGTCAGAGTAGCTGCTAAGGTGGGTGTCGTTTAGGTCGAGAGTTGGAAGGTAGATGATCAGTTGAGTCGGGGTAAGAGTTCTTGAAGAGGAGAGACTTTAGTTTCGAGTGGAAAGCCTTGGCAGTGATGGATAGAGGAGCCTGATGCGGATGATGATTGGTGATTGGAGATGATGGCGGAGGAACCGAAAGAGTGCGGAATTCAGGAGGTAGATCGTTCCAGAGACGTGGTGCAGTGTTGGATATGGCTCGGTTGGAGAACTTAGGGTAGTCTTCCTCAGTTTCCTCTTTTGCACTCGTAAGCGTGGTCTTTTGTATACTTTACGACATGTCTCAATGTCTCAATATTTCTGTCAATGTGGGTTGAATTCTTCAGTCATTCTAGAAATGTCTACCTTAATTCCTTGTGACTGTCTTATTTTTTCATGCACCTATTCTAATTCTTAAATACGACTGCCATTTGTTCATATGGTTACATACTTGCATTTATTTGGCTAATTATTCCGTATACATCTCTTGAGAGAGAAAGAGAAGGATATATATAATATATATATATATATATATATATATATATATACAGACAGAAAAAAGACAGGGAGACAGACAGACAGAGACAGACAGACTGAGAAACAGAGAGAGACAGAATACACGAGAGAGAGAAGAGTGAGAGAGACAGACAGCGACTGACAGAGACAAACAGAGAGAGAGAGAGAGAGAGAGAGAGAGAGAGTGAGAGAAGAGAGAGAGAGAGAGAGAGACAGTGAGAGAGAGACAGAGAGAGACAGACAGAGAGAGACAGACAGAGAGACAGACAGAGAGAGACAGAAACAGAGAGACAGAGACAGAGAGACAGAGAGACAGAGAGGAAGAGAGAGAGAGAGAGACAGCGAGGATGACGTAGACAGTACAAAGATTATATTATAGACAAAGGCAAAGAAAGAAAACAAATTGTCTTAATAGATACTAACCAGACAAATAGACAAGAATTTAAAAACAAAACATTCTTTCTAAGTAACCGGACATCACATTGTTTGATTGCAATTGTAATTGTAGTGGGCCTATTTGTAACCGCAGATTTATATAGCGCCCCTTCGAGAGATGCTCGTCAGAAATAGTGCAGTATATTGCGTTTGCTCTTCTGCCAAAGGTTCCTTCGAACAGCCCTCGGATGTTTGTTCTCGGAAGAGGCGTGTATTAAATTTTGTATTAAATCTTGTACCTATCTTTTACCTAGACCTTGGCTTACTTTGCTATGTCTTGCCTCATCTGTATGACTGCAACAATCTTCTTTTAATTCACATTTATCTATTGTTTTTTAAGTGAATTTAATTGTATAGATTTTATGATGTTACATCGGATAAAACGTAACGGTGTTGGTTCTAATTAGTCATTTGTCATCCTCATTGAATAGACATCTTACTGTATTCTTACATCATAATGCATGACAATATTTTGTTAGGTTCTGGTAAAGACTTCCTGGATTAACATGTAAAGCACGGACTCAGTCGAAGATATTTTGAATTAACGGCCAGCTGAGCTGAGCTCAACCAGTGTTACCACTCCTATGTTTTTCCTCCAAGATCTATGTTTTTTTGTCTCGTCTATGTTTCTATGTTTTTTGTCCAAAATCTATGTTTTTCTTTCATGGAAGTTTTTACGTGTTTAAAAAGGTACTTTTTAAGCAATTCCTAAAGCATTGTTTAAATTGATTTAAGACATTTTCATAAAATAGAGACTCAACACTCGGTGCTTCACTAAAACCAGCCAAAATACGGTCTTCTGTCCAACTTTATGTGTCAGATTCTGGCATTGCTCCACTCTTCAGCTAGTGTGGAAAGAGTTTTCTCTCATATGAATCTTGTGAAAACAAAGCAGACAGACTACATTGCGACAATGTAGCAAAGACACTAATTGCAAAGGATGCAATAAAATGTCAAGGTGCTTACTGTTACATGTGGAAACTTCAAAAATCTATCGTTGAAGATGTGAAAGAAGGGCGGTGTCACAAACGCTACTGCAAGAAACTGGCAAAGACCGTGCAGAAAAATAAAGGTGAACTAGTAAACTTCAATGAAGATGCATCTCTTAACAACTGTTGCATTGATCTAATGATCCTTCAGTCTGAGTTCCTACTATAGGCTAATCCTACGCTTAATATTTGTGACAAGTATGTGTTTTTGATTTCTGGTGATTAATTTATGTAGCAAATGCGTTACCTACAGTAGTATTGCTGTGTTTCATTACTAATTGAAACTAATTCCACACGTATTCCTTTTAAAAACGTTTGTTTTTCTATGTTTTATTGAGCTATCACCTATGTTTTTTCGAAAATTTAGAGTGGTAACACTGAGCTCAACCGTTTGGTTACGAGCATACGACATCTTATAAAGGCGCGGGCTGCTCTCCTGAGATTCTCCAGTTAAGCTGAAACCGTCAGAGAGCTATAACCGTAAACACGCTCCGTTAGAAGGACGTTTTTTGTACTTAGCTCCAGGTCCATTCAAAGCGCACTGTTTAATGTTTCTCTCGAGTAACATAGACCTGTATCGTTCGACGATCGTTCACGAGGTTGAACGAGGTTCATGAGGTCGTACAAAGCATAATAAACAGTGAAATAGACGCCAGTGAAATCAGCGTGGCACTATAGCTTTAAGCGAACAGTCACTGCAAATCGGGACATAAGCGCATTCGTATCGTAATTAAATATTGGTCTCCATCGGATCAACGCCTGTGCACAGAACTTTAGTACAACCGCAAAGCAAGCGACCATCAGGAGCTGGCGATCAGCTCTTACAAAATGGCGATGCTTGGTTAAAGTCGAACGAAGATCAAGCAAAGAATTTTTCATGTGCGAGTGGTGAACTATTTTAAGATTTCATCTGTCCACAAATCCTATCCCTATTATACCATCCTTGGGGAGGTAGATAAGATCTGGTGATAATAATAATAAATCATTTAATGTGATGCCGGTCTAGGTAGCATTTTACTTTTTAGTGAATAATTGGCTAGACATGTTCATTGATAAACTATCTCGGTGTCTGCTATGCTTATATTAATGGTGTTCTTCTTGGACATTAACTGAGTACTCAGTCGTCTCAATGACTTAACTTATGCATATCGTTACGTGATGGCTCTGATCTTACCGGTTGGTCTTTGTCGCGTCTGTATTCGGCGTACATGATGGCAATGTGGAAAGGTAGCCAACAAATTGTGAACGTAGACAGAAGAATCACCAACATCAGGATCACCTGAAACAGAGCCAGACACCATCGAGCGTATATAAGCTAATTTACGGCCAATTGTGAAAGACAAACGTTGCAGAGCAGCATTTATGTATGTACACAATGTGTATGTGCATATGTATGAATGCATATATGTATACATGTATGTATCAAGACACTTAATATAGCGCCTTTTATGTACCTCACATAAGCGATGTACACATCCATGGCTATCTATCTGATCTTTGAGAATGTTTGTTGTACACGGCTGAGTGCAACAGCACGTAAATGCAATGGAAAAATCGTGCAAAACATAATTATGCATGATGAGCTCGAGTTGAAGTGTAGAAGCGTGGCATCTGCATATCTCCACGGTTAGTAGAGCGCAACGATGCCGACCAGGTTGACTTGAAACTGGAACACAGAGCTCCCCGATGCATGCATCATATGAGAATAAATTAAGACTTATTTAAAATAACTGCATAATTATGTGACCAACATGTCTGCAATCATATAAACACCGTCTTTGGGATGTCTAAAGACGCTAATATGCACGACAGGCTAAACGCTGGATTTGCCTTGAACCTGCTCTTTGGTGGTGACTATAGGATGTAGATGGTAATGACAATGTAACAGTTAAATTGATAGTAGCTCTGATGAAAAATAATAGAGCTGTTTGTTAGCAGCATAATTATGCTGTGGCTTCAATACTTATGGTATTGCTTTTCTGTCTCTTGGCGGTGCTAGCGCTGGAGGTGGCTGCTAGTGGTTAGTGGTTAGCATTGCGTATAGATGCTATTTCCATGGCTTATTTGCTTCCCTGTCTCAAAATGCTTTATTCTCTGCAGTAAAAGGACGCACTTTGACGAGTTCTGACCGCACAGGATGCCAATGAGCTGTCGGGCCTACGCGAACAAATCTGCCTGAGTAAAAATACTTTCTGCAACGACGCGGACCATGTGCTAATTAGGAAGACTGTTTCCATTAAGCAGTATATGGCTTTTGCTGTGACGCCAGTACGGTAGTTTCCAGTTCCATAAGTATATCCTGGGTCGTGCTGCGCTCTGGCGAAAACAGTGCCTTCAGACTATTTGTCATCCTTAGCTGTAGTAGATGCGGCGAGTTTTATGAGACTTGTTTATGTGCTCGTTCTCACCTTATACTGCTGGTCGACTGGGTTCGACTGTGCTCCTTCCAATATGCCTTGCACTGTTTGAGATCGATAACCTTCGATCAGTTCGGCGACTTTTTCCTAGCATTCCAAGTGTTTAGTACGCAAGAGAGACTATTACTCTTTGACTCCGATTTCTACGGGGAGTGGCTGCTCGCATCCAGACGAATATTTGGTTGGCATCGTCCATAAGAATGTCCAATGCCAGCACTAAGAGTCAACTCTCGAATCGATGGCAGTTCGTGCAGTATTAGTGCGCAATAAATTCTGAACATCTGCCACATTTGCATTCGCTGTGTGCTGAAAATTGAAAGACGGAATTGAAAACCGAACCACTAGGCTAGCTTTAGATATTATTAGCAGTTACCATTCTTTAAAATAAGGATAGCATAGCATAGGTTAGATAGGTTATGGATAGGATGGCATAGTAATATATTTCACTGGTAAGGAACAAATATTGCACTTGACCATCTTATACCGTCAACACATATAGGGCCTAATTGCATTGTAGGACTACTCGATAATTACGACGCTAACTATGTTGTGCGTCGCACCAAGGCAGCTTGGCTTTTGGGGAGGGGGACTGTTTGTGAATAATCCTAAGCTTAATTGAAATTCATTGTTCAGTTCTGTCCGTCCTTCTAGTTCTTTGATATCGTTCCGGTCTAAACCCATGGCTTATCTGTTTGAACCTGCTTAAGAATCGTTGGCTGGCTTCCCGTCTTTCTGGTCGGATTTCATCTGACCTTTAAACGGTTGCTAATCGAAATTGCAGTTTCTCTTCGAGTCCATCATCGATCGATATATTGTTACTGGATTAAATGACGCACTGATGAAAGATATAACATTATTTTATTTACAAAATTCCCTTTCACCGATACAGGTCAATGTAGTGCACTAAACATCGCATCCGAACATACACTTACAAACAATAGTGCAATTTTGTGATTTCACGACATTATTTCCGATACTGGTATCAAAGACACATTGCAGCCTAAAGGTTCGCCTTTATTCTCATTTAGTGGGGTCGTTTTTTGGCCCAATGACGACGCAAAGACCTCACTGCTATTACTACTTTCTAAAATACCTCACTGCTATTACTACTTTCTAAAATACCTCACTGCTATTACTACTTTCTAAAATACCTCACTGCTATTACTACTTTCTATTTTGTCATCCACTTATGCCACGTGACATGTTCAGCTTCTGACACGTCTAGGATTTGACGATTGTTCCGAAACAGCTTCTGCCGTCAAAAGAATAACCTCAACTTAGTGGGACCATGTGTGAAGTTGTACATGTTGTGTAAGCGCCGCCGAAAGTTACTCAGTCTGTATTCTGGACAGTCTATTATTGTTTGGACTCCACCACAATGTACGCTTACATGCGTCGTTAATCTTCATGACCGGTCGTCACCTGCACGTCCACCTCAATGGATTATTACACACCTGATATTTGTACTAGTCTCATGTGAAATTAATATTTCAAGAGATTAGTACTTCCTGCGAACGCCAAAGCCGATGGAGCAGACGACTCAGTCTGAGCTGGACAGCTAAAATTGTTTGGACTCACCACAATGTACGCTTACATGCGTCAATAATCCATGACCGGTCGTCACCTGCACGTGGACCTCAATGGATTATTATTACAGACATATTTGTACTAGTCTATGTAAAATTAATTTCAAGACCTTAGTACTTCCTGCGAACGCCTCACGATTAGCAGACGAACAGAGCTGCTTTCGAAGCCGACAAATGAGAACCGCAGACAAGATGCTAAGAGATAGACCTTCTGATTAGCAGGAAATGCAACCGACATACCTGTGGGTGGGTGTGCGTCGATGAAACATGACTTGCATATTTAAAGCGCATCTTAATGTATAGATACAATGGGCTTTGCGACAACCTACAGAGCGACATTCAGGCTGAGAGCGCTTCTGAATAGGTCTGCTGTGAGAAGCGCTTTACAAATGTTCAGATTAGATTAGATGGGCTATGTAAAAATGCTAAATAATGACATAGCGTAACAAGGTTTCATGGGCGTCCACAAGAATCTTTCTTTGTAGGAGAATAAAGTTGTAAATTGTTGGCATGGGGACTAACTAGAACTAACGAGAGGTTTTGCGGTTTTGCGATATCAGGTAGAGATGAGTCTCATAATATTTACAATTACAGTTACAATACCATTACCAGCTGCCAACCAACTTTTACTGAAAATAAATAATGGTGAAGGACTTACCTAAATAATTAAGTATTTTTTCGCATTGAAAATCGTGTTGTAATAATCTTAATAATCAACAGATTTTTTTTAAATATACGAAAATCCAGTAATGTAAAGCAATTAGTCAAATCCAGGGGAGCAAATTCTCCCCCTTGCCCCCTCTGCGGACGCCATAGCAGGAGAATTCGTACTTCAGGCTTTAATATTCATACCGTGAATATTAGGGCTGTCAATAACGTACATTCGTAGTATTCGTTGATGACATCACTGTTTCCGCTTTGCATGCGAACTATTTTAAGAGTATAATTTAAAGAACATGTGCAGTGGTTTTGCTGCGCTGACTTAGACTGTGGTCAATAAGCTGGTACTTTAGGGCCTTAGGCTTCAAGTTCCTACCCAAATGTTGCCCTACTCTTGAGGAACTCTGTTAAAACAGCCGACCATGACCAGAGCCCGTTAACCTATAGAGCCAAAGGTGCCGAAGCGCACACAAATTTTGATTTTGTGGCGCCAAGGATTAGCATACTCACACAACGGTTTTGGTAGCACTAAAAAATAAAAAGTATCATTTGCGCGCTAAATTTAATAGTGATTCATCATCATCATCGTCAGTTTCATGCCGCCAGCCATGCAGTAAATATATATGGATACCAGGACACCACCTACGGGTGGGAGCAGTCAAACAAAAGTGTCCTCAGACAACTGGCATTAAATTTAAGTTTGCATGTGTAATGTTAACGCCTAGGCTTATAAGGTTTAGATGGTTTCAGAGCTCTCTATCTCTCAGGTCGAGACGACACACACACTACGACTGCACACACACACACACACACACACACACACTACACATGCACACTTCACACACACACACACTCTCTCTCTCTCTCTCTTCTCTCTCTCTCTCCGCTCTCTCACACACTCTCAGTCTATCTCTGTCTGTCTGTCTGTTTGTCTGTCTGTCTGCCTGTCTTATGTTCCAGCTCCACATTCAAATGATGCGCTTAGTGCAGAGGGATAAGGAATTAGGGCGCTGAGTCATATCGTTGTCGTGTTGAATACTCGTCGCTAATTTGGCGCCAAAAATGTGAATGTTGCATGATCGGCCCCTTGTGCATACAGATTGCACTGATTTTTTTACAATTAATACCGAATTTTGAAGAAGTAAGAATGTAAAACAACTAAAAAAGTTAAAAAATTTATATTCTTAATATTCGTTGGCCAGTTTTAATATTCGTCAATATTCGTCAGTTTCTAAACATTTTAATATTCGTAATATGCGCATACTGTTCTATTGCGGACGCCCATGCAAGCTTTACAATAGTTTAGGCATCTGATTTGTTTTGCAGTTCAGCCATTAGGGAAATCTCTACAGCTTCTACTTTAGTTGGTCATGCTTTTATGGGGCTCTTAACAGGGGCTTTATAGATATCCAGCTGCAATGCATATAAGTGCATGCTTCAGCAGAAAGACCTAGCAATATCTTACCGTGTAGGGCAATAAAGCACTATTACGAAACGAAAAGTTTTACACACTACACTTACCTTCTGAATGTGACATTAAGAAAAGAGCGGAAACTCAAAATGACAAGAACCGAAATGAAAATCGTTTCTACAGTATAACTTTTAATTGCAAACGATCTCATTCCCTTAAAACCGCAACAGCATTTGGCCATCATCAAGATGAAGAGATCTTTCATAAATTCTTGAATATCAGACAATAGAGACCTTAGACGTAGAATCCCATCTTTAGGCACCATCTCTCTCGTCTTAGGCACCTTTCCTCAACTTCAATCGAAAACGGAATAACAGATAAGATTATACATATTCTGCATGTCGAGATAAGCCTAACCATTCCTCTAAGCAGAGGGCGGTTTCCGTCTGACTAAAGGAAAAGGCGTTTTTTAGCCTCGAATCGTGAGAGAGTAATTTTCGCAGCTGAGAGTTATTAGACCCACTGGAAAAGACTCGTGCGCTTTCTTCAAATTCTTTGCTTTGTAATAACAATTCTGATGATGTGAGAATCCAACCTTCTGAGCTGCGGCTGGAGACATAGAATGTCTGCAACATTGGAAACAAATGCAATTCGAGAACAGATCACGCCCTCGCCTGTCATGATCTTGACATTTTCGTCGAAGTGGACACGTTAGCCGAATGGGGGAAACAGTAGCCGAATTGGGGGAAACAGTAGCCGATTGGGGGAAACAGTAGCCGATTGGGGGATTGGGGGAACAGCCGATTGGGGGAAACAGTAGCCGATAAAACAGTAAGCTCGTCTTTGCAGCTTCCCGGTTGTCCTTAGGCCTATATATATCCGAATTTTAGAGTTTAAATCTTAATACCCTACGCATCAAACAAACAGTCCTTCCTAATAGACAGAAATCTCTATTTTATGTGCTCCAGCTGTGGCCACATCCAATAATAACATCCGGCCATGGACGCTGTGTAGGCCTAATTAATTTTAGCGGTATCATTGTGTAAATTCTATAAATGTTGCTCAAAATAATAGTCAATAATTAGTAATAAAATATCCTCAATCATGAGCGTAGTATAAAATGAAGTGAAAAAGTGAGAATGTGAGAACAGAGCTAGTCGTGAATTCATTCAATTCAACTCAGAATGGAAAGAGAAAAGTAAACGTAAATGTTTGTGTTAGGACAGAATGGTAGCCTAAGTCGGTTTGCACAGAGTGCGGCTTCTGCGCTTCCGTTGTGAATAAATACAAACTGGAACGACATTACACCCAATATATCCAGCTGGATCAGATCTAAGAAAGAATTTCATAAGAAAAAGTCCACTAAGCAGTCAACAGTCTTTTTTACAAAAATAAGAAACCAGGACAAAGAAGCTCTGGGAGACTTGGAAGTTAAATTTTGTTTTAGGAATCAAGTTCATTAAACTTCCTACTGCTGAGCACATGATTTCATTTTGACACCTACTGTCAATTGAACAGTTTAAATAATATTTGCGTTCCTCTATATCATCAATCGGGTAGGCCTACAGTAGTTTTTCTAAACCACGTGAATTCTTCCATTAAATTGAAGTGTTTCAGTATCAAAACCAGTGCTTTTTTTCAACCGGAGCGGTCCGGAGCAGCGTTCCGGGACCTTTTTCAGCTATTAAAAAATAATTTAGTTAATTAAAATTTTTAATTAACATATATTTGAAATTATTTAGATACTTTAATTTAATTTAAGTGCTTTCAGTGTTTATTGATATGAAATAGAAATATTAGCATAAAATATGCCCCTACAGTTGTTCTGAATTTGTTGAGTTCCGGAACCTTTATTTCTAGAAAAAAGCACTGTCATTTTGAGCAATACGATTTGCTTTGACATCTGAAGAGATTTAATTTAATTTTATATATTCTATGGAAAACCTTTTGCGCTAATGATGCACAATAGCTTGTTTTGGCCCTTGGTTCAAAATGTTAAGAAACCACTGATCTAACGCAATGGTTCAATTCGGAATGCAGATTGATGCTTTGGACACTAAGGCGAGCTGAGTGTCGTTTCAGAAGATAAAAACTGAAAGCTGACTAAAAATGACTGGATTAGGCACTTCTGGGAAAAGCATTACTTAAACCAACAAAAGCAGCGGCGATATACTGAAAGAATTCGACTGCCCTCTATTCGAGAGACAGCATGCAGACGGCTCTGGAATAACCAGTCACTGATTCTGGGTCTGCCTCGTAGCTCGTACAGTCTATCGTTCTCTTGCCAAGTTGCCATATGACCAAGGAGGTGTGCGAAGTCCATGATTTTGTGACACAGAACTATTTGAATATCCAACGACTGTTCTTTTATTTCTAATTGAATTCTTCAGTGAGCTTTCTTCACAAACATGATCGACAACCCAAAACTGGCTGGATCGGTTCAACACGGTGGCTGGTGCTGAATTGCAGAGACAGTACTACTACTGAGGTTGATTACTGAAATAATGTGATGCCATTGATACCAGGCATATCACGCTGCTTTATCTTAAAGACGCGAACACTGTGTTCGACACCGTGAACCACGAAATCCTCCTTACATCCCTTAACATCTTTAATGGAATTATTGGTTCAGCTTTGAACTGGCTCCGCTCTTTCGTTCAATGCTGCCGCAACCCTAGTTCATTTATTCATACTGACGCAAATTGACTACTGTAACTCCATCTTAGCAGGACTGCAAGTTCAGAATACGTAAGCTATGTCGTCTGAATAACCTAGTGGTCATTCGCATATAATATATATATATATATATATATATATATATATATATTGCAGAGATATATATATATATATATATATATATATGCGAATGACCACTAGGCTATTTCAGACGACACAGATGACGTATTCTGAACTTAATATTATATATTTATATATTATTATTATATACATATATATAAGTATATACATACGATATTCTGAACTTCCGAACAACGACTCAAAAGAATACATTTGTGACAATCAGTAACAACGTAATTGTAATAAGAACGGTAATACACATAACAGTTAAATTGCGAGCGACTATAGCTAACGGGAGCAATGGGTGGCTCCTAAGGGATTGACATCCCGCTAGTTGGAGACACCCAAGTACTACGTGCAA